>PIJE02003172.1:5000-7500 GCA_002895965.2 Coryphaenoides rupestris | reverse complement strand
AGGGGTAGGGGGCGTGGCCAGTTTGACAGGTGACAGATTTCATTTGTACAGTAGTTGTGACAGCAGCAGCAAGATGAGTTCACACGTCAACACGTCAACCATTCACCATCCACTTCTGTATCGTATTGCTTAATGAACCCTTTAGTATTATCATTATTATTATTAATATTATTATCATCATCATCATTATTATCCATGTTCATTACTAGTCCCGTCACTTTGTCCCCCGAAGCCCCTCGAATTGCTTTCATACGTAGACAGCAACTCACACACACACACATCATGTACAATATTATCTAGATGCATGCATGACAGCCAGGAATGACTTCTTCCATTTGAAATACATCCCCCCCCGCCCCCCCCCCAAACAAAATCGTTTTAAGTGGATTTATTCCAATCAACACCAGAGCGCTTATTGAGGAGTGGGAATATAGATTTTAAAAGGCGAGGGTTCTTTGTACGTCGCTTTGGATAAAAGCGTCTGCCAAATGCCATAAATGTAATGTAAATGTTTAATGCTCGACTGTAAAATGAATCACAAACGTCTTCTGAGAGTCTTTAGGTGCAAAATAAACTTGGCGAAATGATGCATGTTTCCTGACTAAAAGGTGGATAAACCTGCTTGAATATCAGGCTCAATATGTTTCTGTCCAACTGTGCGACGATGACCACACCTTGTCCTGGTGAGTTGAACATCGTAACGGTAGCTTGACTGGACTCATGCAGTCGAACCCTCGGTTGTTGAGGGGAGCAACACAGTTCTCGAGACGAGAGAACAGGTAAACACTGGCGGTTCTTTACAATTGTGCAATAAACACACACCGAATATGAGTGCATGCGTTTGTGTGTGTGTGTGTGCGCGCATGTGTGCGGAATTTGAACCAGCACTTCACCAATGACTTATCACAATATACTGTAGTATCAGATATCCAATCAGCTATGAACATGTTGACCGAGTCACATTCAATCAGCACAAGAGAGAGACAGAGAGAGAGAGAGAGAGAGAGTGGTCACAACCGTTGTCACTTTATCACCACAACTATCAATATCGTCATCAATATGACCATGGTCTTCGTAAACCGCCCATGGAGAGCAAACGCACAAGTCCCACCAAAGATCACTTAGATATTATAACCCAAACAGACTTTTACTCATGAACTTCGTCCAAAGTGAACCAACACACACATCAAACCAATAAATTGCATTAAAATAGAAATAATGTCTTTCCCGATAGGCTGAGGGGTCGTGGTGACCACTTTTGACCACCTTTTATTGGACTGAAATGGAGAAGTAAACGGATTAATTGCACTTCAATCGATTATTGTCCTCTGACAAATTCATATGAAATTACAAAAGCGACACTGAAGCAGCATCCGTCTTTCCGGGGAGGGTCTGAATGGTTCCTCACACGCTTTGTAACGGACACGACCCACCCAACACGTCCAAACGTTGGGTGGCTGCGCTCCCTCGCGGGCGGCCGTGGAGCTGGCGGTTTGACGGAGAGGCGTGCGGATCGGAGACCGAGCGTCCGTCCGGCTGTCTTCCGTCTCCGCTCACGTGTAACATATCATCGTCCATGTTTTTAATGGGTCAGGTTAAAAATATACAAACCTATCCGTTAATACACTCTCCTGCTGAATGCATGCCCATTCACAAATGCGTTAATCAATGACCATGGATCTAATATGTGGATGGAATCTGGGATTGGGACGATGGGATTATTTTCTTTTTACATTGCACCCCCCCCCATTCCCCTTCCATCGTACACCAAACACACACACACTTGTCTTAGTATTTCAGACACACTGAGAGCTCATTCCAAGTGGAGGAGGAGGACGAGGAGGAGGGATGAAGAGCATCCGAGCGTAGCTCTGCTGCTAAGGCTAGCGACGCTCCTATGAGCCAAACGTGAGCTACGTTAACTTACAGCACACGTCACCCGACGTGTGCAGGGGACAAAAAATACCGTATATTTGTTTTCTACACATGATAAATATAAGCACATATATTAATATTATGTATATTCAAGATATATGCCTTTTACATATACTTTTCCTCTCAGGTTTATATACATCGAATGTATGTACAGCGTTTTATTCTTGTTCTCTACGTATTTACAATAAGGAGTCAAAGCACTTAGAAACCATGAGGGTCGGAGACACTCACACACAACAAGCTCATCGATATCATCAGTATCCCGTCGCCCGCCAGTCAACATCAGACATCGGCCTCCTCCGAACTTCTAGTCCACAAAAATACATCTCTGCCATTCTGAGAGGGTTTGTTGCTCCACAGGAGAATGATATCACTTCAAGGGTCAAAGGTCACGTCCTCATGCAAAACATCGTGGTGTGTGTGTGTGTGTGTGTTAGTGCCTCGGTTATAAAGATGCGTGTCGATAAACCTCCGTCTATTTTTCTTCTTGTCGATTTATTGTTCTTTGTTTTGTTTTTGTACAATTCGACATTCCTGTCCTGTGCTGTGCGGTTGAAAGTGTGTG
>PIJE02003171.1:35000-45782 GCA_002895965.2 Coryphaenoides rupestris | reverse complement strand
TGGTCTAATTTTAGCAACTCCTGGCTGGCTCAGTATACCAGAAATCTATTCTGTGGATGTGATTGAAACTGTGTGAAAAAAAATGTCTGGGCTTTTTTTTTTGGTCTGCTTTTCTAAATCTATTCTATCTATTTTGGGAATAAGTGCTACCAACGAAGACAATGTAGAATTCCCTGGGAATAATCAAGACATCGGAAGAATGATGAGCTCCAGGGATTTAGGGCTGACTTGACTCGTTTTCATAAGACCCCAGTGGCCAAACCCGGAGCCAATTCCGGAAAGCTTTTCTCTGAGCTGGGGGGGATAACTCGGCAACTTACTTTCTCACAAAGCGATCAAGGGAGGCTACGGGGTCTTCAATGGTTTAAGAGAGACAACATGACAGAGGCACGGCTATAGGATGAGGAAATTAGATGAGGGGTCCGGGGGATCCGTTGAAAGCGTTGCCTTGTTTCCCCCGAAGGAACCTCAGATGAAAAAGAACGGCAGATGAAAGAGAATGACTCCATCTCTAGTGTATTCTCATGTCTTTCTCCATTCCTCTTTCCTTCCCTCAAGGATGACCAATGTGACCATGGACTCCATGACTTTGCTCGTGGAGCGGGTTCCCAACGGCACTGTGCTCCCGCCGCCGGACGTGCCCACCTCCCACGACGACCTCGCCGCCACCTTCGCCATCGGCACCATCCTCTCGCTCATGTGCCTGGTGGGCGTCTCGGGCAACATCTACACGCTGGTGGTCATGTGCCACTCCATGCGCACCTCGGCCTCCATGTACATCTACATCATCAACCTGGCGATGGCCGACCTGCTCTACCTGCTCACCATACCCTTCGTGGTGTGCACACACTTCCTCACGGAGTGGTACTTTGGGGACGTGGGCTGCCGCATGCTCATCAGCAGCGACTTCCTGACGATGCACGCCAGCATCTTCACGCTGACCATCATGAGCACCGAGCGCTACTTCGCCGTGCTGAAGCCCCTGGACACGGTGAAGCGGTCCAAGAGCTACCGCAAGGCCATCGCGCTGCTGGTGTGGGTGGCGTCGATCGTTCTCGCGATGCCCATGATGGTGGGCATTCAGCTGAAGGTCGGCGCCAAGTCCATGTGCCAGACCACGCTGGCGCCCATCGCGTACAAGTCGTACATCTCCTTCCTGTTCTGCACCAGCATCGTGGCGCCGGGCCTCATCATCGGCTACCTCTACATCCGGCTGGCGCGCACCTATTGGATCTCGCAGACGGAGACCTTCAAGCAGACCAAGAAGCTACCCAATCAGAAGGTCAGTGCGTTAGAACGAATTTCGAATGAAACGTCTATTAACCTTGCAACTATGAATTCTTGAAACCTGCTCTATTCTTATCTTTATGCACCACGGCGATTTGCCGTCTCTTTGGATAAAATCGTCTACCAAATGTAATGTGCTTTGTACTGCTTTCAAAGTGTAAATATAGGGTCACACAATTGTGCCCTAACGACCTAATGACAGAAACTTCCCTACTCGCGGTCACATGTGGCGAACGCAAAAAAAGAGCCCGAAAATGATGAAACAATGGTGCAAGATTGCAGGCCGAATAAACAGCTCTGACAGAAAGGAAGAACCTCATCAGTTATGTCTCAATCCGGATATGAATTCATATCTTTAAAGTCACGGCCAAAAATGAAAGCACAGGCAAAGAACATCTTCAAACATGAGTTTTAAAGTGGTTACCGAATTTCCAGTAAACATTTCAAAGATGTTGCCTTGCAGAATGAATGGAAAAGTATTTTTTTTGCATTTAGGCTCATCACTCATGCTTAGCGTAATGCAAAAAGTCTGAATTAAGCACGTGTTCAATTCTGAATTTTTCATGATGCCTCTCAATGAGTAATGGCTTCCCCGTTTCCCCTAAGAGGAACGCAGGATTAAACCCTGGAGGGACCGTGCACTTCACGAGCCAGCGTATCACATTTATCCCATTCCAACTCTGAGTAATATGGCACCAAAGTACTCCCAGGAGATCTCGAAAGGCTTTTTACCAACACATCACTCATAGGGAATATTTAAGGCTTCTTGCATTTTCATTTAGATATCACAATTCCCTTTGAATTCCTAAATAGTTTGTAATATGTTCTTTTTGTGTACTGTTCACTGATCTGCAACAGCATCTGACACACGCTACCACATTGAACACAGAGGCAGAACACAGAGACGAAAGAAGCAACCAACCGACCTTTGCGTTACATTAATGCACATCTTTTCTTTAAATTGCACCTTTTAATTGCTTATTTTTAGTATATTTCTATCTATATGTTCAGCATTTCGAGACTTTTTTTGGAATTTCTATATTATTAATTTCTGTTCAATGTTCATGAATGCACCGATTTCACAAAAGCACATTCTTTGTTACAACCTTGTAAAACTGTGAGCACTAAGGCAATAAACCCGACTCTTTGATTGTGATTCAAGGTCCTGTACCTCATCTTCACCATAGTGCTGCTCTTCTGGGCCTGCTTCCTGCCCTTCTGGGTCTGGCAGCTGCTGGGCCAGTTCTACCCGGCGCTGCCCATCTCCAACAAGGCCAAGCGCAACATCAACTACCTGACCACCTGCCTGACCTACAGCAACAGCTGCATCAACCCCTTCCTCTACACGCTGCTCACCAAGAACTACAAGGAGTACCTGCGCAAGCGCCAGCGCACCTGGACGGCCAGCAGCTACTTCAGCCGCCGGAGCCGCTTCCAGCGTTCGCCACGCCGCTCGCCCTCCTCCAGCAGCCAGCAGTGCACCGAGAGCTTCGTGCTGACGCACACCGCCTCCCTGCGCACCCACAACAGCAGCCTGTGATGGGAGGGCGACCCGTGCGAGGAAGGGGATGGGTGGTGGTGGTGGTGGTGGGGTGGGGGGGCCGGTGGCTCTTTTTGCGTGGCTCGGGCGAGCAGGATTTTCCCCCAACTACCAGGGGAGGACTGATGAAGGAGAAGCCTGCCCCGCCCTTTCCCCCCGCATGACATGTCTCTCAACAAACATCAGGCGAAAACACTAAATACTCTATTCAACTGTTTCCACTTTTTCCACTGTTTACATACAGTACAGCAAACCGCCACCCCACGCCGGTGGGACTGGGAGTTTGACGGCCGGCACAACTGGGGCAGCTTCGGTCAGTCGCCCCGCCGAGGAGCGATTTCCGGGCCTTTGGAGTCGTATAGCGCGGCCAGGGGGGGAGATTAGGGTGCGATGCATTATCAGATGGGCCTGATTACTGGGTCACCACGGCACAAACATGCCAATCTCCATGCCAACTCCCCCCCCCCCGGCTTCCGGGTGTGGGCTGTAAACAGGGCCTGTGTGGGAGCTGCATGTTCCTCTTGAATGTTTATGTGTAGAGCGGAGATGCTGAAGACACTTCCGGTCTTGGAATGACATGAGACAATTTTATGCTTAAAGCTCACATACTGACACGCACACACACACACACACACACACAACCGCCAACAAGACATTTGCTTATTTTTTCTCTGTGGACTTTTGATCTGTCATGGACATTGAACGTGTGTATCGCCAAAACTATGAAGTTCAGTACATTGCTTCGTTGCTATGTGCTTTCAAACGGTCAATGTAGGGTCACTTTTGAGAAAGGTGGAAGGTCTGACATGAAGGGACATGACGTACTTTGCTTTTTTAGCAATGTTTCCCACAGAAAGTTTCCAGTGGGAAAAATAATAATCTATCGATCGGAGACATTTTTCTCTCTCCTAGACGATTGACAAAGCAGAATATTGCCGTTGTTTATTTGTGAGGACTGCATTTGACCGGCATTACGAAAAAATACACTAGAATGCACAATTCAAACGGAAAATCCAAAGTTGAACAGACCTGTACTTTTAAGTTATGAGACAATAAAAGTTATATGAAGAATATTATTCCACGTACGAGTCGAGAGTCTTTTAAAATCACTTATATGCTACGTTCCATTTACCTCAGAAGTTGGGGAAGCTGGGAATGCCGTCACATGCGAGTTGACCGCGTTCCATTTACAGCAAGTCAGAATACCAGTTCTAGAATGGTTAGTACAGCATAACAACGCATTACGCTGTACTTTGATTTAATGATTTAATGAGCAACAATTGAGACAGAAGTGCTAATAAACGGTATATTACCACAGCTTTCACTCGTTGACGCGCGTGGCAGCCATCTTGGACGTTGAGGTGAGGGGCCGTGAGGGTCTTCCGACTTCCCCGTTAAAATGGAACGCACCATTAATACGCAGGCTGCCGTTTACGATTCATGAATTTTTACTTCGGATGAATTCCTAATAATAAATTCCTTCCTTCTTAAGTTCCTTCTCCGATGCGCTCACACGTCTTGATTGTCAAGAGTTTACGATATTTTTCCGGTGCATTACTCAGACTTCTAAAATACGTTCTTTTTTTTTAAACTCTCTGGCTTTAATCAGCGCAAACATGAGGCCATGTATTTATTTCAACAAATACAATTTCCCTTCTGACAGCAGGAACGTTGTTTTTATGTTTCAAGCTTTTTTTCCTCTTTTTTTTGCTGCCGTGACAATTAGTGAGGGTGGGAATTTTGCGGAATTGCGCACGTGTGTAACTGCATGTAAGAATTCTTGTCTGCGTGCCTGGATGTCTTGAGGTGTGTCCCCGAAACGCCTCGGACTAAACCATCCTTGGGGAGGAAGCGGGCGGGCGGGTGGACACGCACACTCACGCATGCACACACACACACAACACACACATAAGAAGACACACACATACACAAACAAACAAACAAACGCATACACATACACGCACACACACACACACACATAGGAAGACACACAAACACAAAAACATAGGAAGGCACACACATATACAAGCAAACACACACACACACACACACACACACACACACACACACACACACACACACAAGAGACACACACACACAACACACACACACACACACACACACACACACACACACACACACACACAACACACACACACACACACACCAGACACACACACTGACACACACACACACACACACACACACACACACAACACACACAACACACATATAAGAAGACACACACATACACAAACAAACAAACGCACACACATACACGCGCACACACACACACACACACACACACACACATAGGAAGACACACAAACACAAAAACATAGGAAGGCACACACATACACAAGCAAACACACACACACACACATAGACACACACACACACACACACACACACATAGACACACACACACACACACACATAGAAAGACACACACACACACACACACACAAACACAAAACACAGACACAAAAGCAAAACATAAAGGATTGATTCCAAGAATGATTACGGATGGCATCTCGTAATCATGAAAAAGTGACCCTGCTTTCTTCAGCTTTTCTTGCTTCTGCTTTCCTGCCTTAAACTGAAGGTACTGGACAATGTCAAATATTTGTTCATTATTTGTCTTTGCCGAAGCTGACCCCAAGATCGATGGCTAGAGCCACCCGGAGCGGCCTGACCCATTCCTCAGTGACACACAACCGCTCGCGCGCAATTTATCACAACACAAACCATTCTGCTATTGTTGTTTCACGACTCTGTTTGCAATGTCTTTTGGGACGATATCGTTTTTTTCAACGCGATTGTTTATGTTGTACCTTCAAATCGTCATATTAAAAAAAAAAAAAAACATATTTCACATTGACGTTAATTTGCGTTATTGTACATGGATGACGTGTATTTATGCGCCGTCTTTAATATGAGATGGGGCGGTTGAGATTTATCGTCAATAAAAAAAACGTGTGTCTCGGTGTGTGTGTGTGTGTGTGTGTGTGTGTGTCTCGGTGTGTGTGTGTGTGTGTGTGTGTGTGTGTGTGTGCTCTTAAAAGGGAATGAGAGGGAGAAGGGAGAGCACAGTTAGAGAGAGAGAGAGAGAGAGAGAGAGAGAGAGAGAGAGAGCAAAGAGAGAGAGAGAAGGGGGCGTGCACGTGTGACACGTGTGTGTATTTTGTGTGCGCACATTACGACGTCCGTTCCTTGATGAGGTCCTCGAATTCCATTCGTCTCACAGAACCCGGACACGGTATCAGAATTCCATTTTGGACGGTACAGCGCGATCCGAAAAATTATACCAAAGAAAGTTTTTTTGTATCCCCGCACCTCCCCTCACCTCCAATGTTCATCTCAAACTTATCCCCGACACCATATTGCCTTGTGATCGCAACAACAGATAGCGACGCGATGCCCGGCCAAAGGAAACACTCAGGGACTTTTGTCACTCGGCCAGGACCATGGAAAAAGCAGAGAAAAGTCCAACGTGTTCTTTTATTGGAGTGTATAATTCAGGGAGCTATAGCATTAACCACGGTGCATTCATTCTATCATCATTAATTCATTCAGTCATTTTCCCGGGTGGAGTAACAGGCGACCTATATGCGGTAGATGCCTCGGGAGTGAGCTCAGGCAGGGAAAACTTGGTTATATGCAGATTGCTCAATATTTTCTTCTGATTTCATGAGTCAAGGTTTTTCGGGGTCGATCGTGTTGCTGCTCATTCTGCCAGTTTTTCCTTTAAAAAAAACCTTCTCAGAATTGCTGCTGGCGGTTTTTGTTCTCTCTCTCTTTCTGTTAATTCAACTATTTGTCAGATTATTACGCTCTCTGCTGCTGAACCCTTCCGCCCAACATTGTCCAGCGCAGGCCTGTCGTATTTGCAATCAAAGTTCCATCTAATAATCCCCCGGCTGCTTTGAAATTAGGTTGCCTTTGGTTGGTCACTCCTGAGGTTAAAAGTGTAATGGGTCATAAAGAAGTGAAGAAATAAACTGTGGTGGAAATCTGTTAATAAAAACAACTCTGTCACCAGTGGATTTTAGACCAGTATAGTAGACAAACATTTATTAAATATCAAATACATATAATCAGCGCTGATGGGTTATTCTCAGTCAGACACACTAAGAGTGGGGTCTGAGAGCGAAGTAGCCAAAGAGACAAAGGAGTTTGTGAGTCTTATAGTCATTTTCCCACCCAAACATGGAGGCAGCGCGCACAGTGGAATAGGCAGAGAGAGAACTTTCAGAGGAGCAGCAAACTGGGAGCGTTTCTCTACGTGGTCGACGCACCTCTGACTGGATTATATACACCTTCCTCCGCCAGCCCTCCACCACCACCACCACCACCCTCTCACCCTCTCACCCCTCTCTCCACCACCCTCTCCTCCCCTCTCCTCTCCTGCTGCGACTCCAGGCGCGACAAAACAACAATGGAAGTTTCGGTGTACAGTTACCATGACCACTTGCTGCTCGACGGAGATTAACTGCCGCTTGGCTCCGCCGAAAGTCGTCCTTGCACAGCAGGACCCCTCGCTCGCTGCCTGTCCGCCCGCCCGCCCGCCCGCCCGCCTGCCTGACCGCCTGCCTGACTGCCTGCTGGTCGGTGGGGTGGCAGACGGCCCCGTGAGCCTTTGATTATTATTATTTTTTGGTTTTAATGGTGCGTGAAATTTTTGCCGCACGTGTGAAGTTTGGAGGAGCAGAGTGAAACGCGACAGCGATGGGAGACTGACTTTTAAAACCCTTACAGAGTGACCTGCCGGCCCAGCAGAGAGGGGGACACGCAAGGTAGGACAATAGCACGCACACACGCACACACACACGCACGCACACACACGCATGCACACACACACACACACACACACACACACACACACACACACACACACACGTACATATGCATGCACACGCACACACACACACACACACACACACACACACACACGTGCACCCATTGAGTAGTGAGGTGCTAGATTCTCGTGCACATCTGGAATCTCCACAGAAAAACACACACACACACACACACACACACTCACAGGCACACTAGTCTACCGTCCGCACAGGGCATGTATGTATGTGCCACACTGAGTGAGGACAGAAATAGACAGGCGCACCACACACACACACACACACAAACACACACACACGCACACACGCATAACTGACACGCCGGCATTACTTTGCCGTATTGACTGCTGCTGTGCCGTCCTCCGGGCAGATAAGGAAAGCCAATTGATTATGCGGAGGACGATATGAACGTGGTTTGTAGCGCACGGTGTGATTACATCTCCGACCCCGTTGTCTCTGGACGTGCGTTGTTTCCAGACACAAGGAACTGGGCTCAGTCAGATCCCAATCTTGATCTGATTTGTTAACACACGAGACGAGACACTCACACTCTCATCCGTTGCACTGCGCGGGAGACCAAGAGACCTCCGGCTGCACGGCTGCTAAATCTACTCCAGAAACGTCTGTTGACGAGGCGGGAAAAACATGGAAACAATTAAAAATGTTATTTTTGTTCATCTCGTCGGGAGTGAATGTGAAATAACTGAGAAAAAAAATACCACACACACGCACACACACACGCACACACACACACACACACACACACACACACACACTCATAAAGTGAATAAGCAAAGACACTGGTAGCATGACTAACTTTCGATCGGCTAATGCCCAAAGATTAGCAGGCATTTAAAATGGCATCATCCTACCACTTTGCTATTGGCAAGGGAGGGAGTCTGGGGGGAGGGAGGGGAGGGAGGGAGGGAGGGAGGGAGGGAGGTGGGGGGGGGAGGGGGGGTAGGCATTGTTGTTATGTCACTGCCACATTAAGAGAACCTGAGGGAATGAGGGCTTGTAAAAAGAACAAGTACAACAATAAATTAACCGTCGTCACCTCTTGTTCCAAGAGCGTCTAATCACCTAATGGAAGACATTCCTGCTTCTCTGATTTTATTGTCACAAATGTGTTTTGTTTTTTTATGTTCATCATCATTGGTCTAATTTTAGCAACTCCTGGCTGGCTCAGTATACCAGAAATCTATTCTGTGGATGTGATTGAAACTGTGTGAAAAAAAATGTCTGGGCTTTTTTTTTTGGTCTGCTTTTCTAAATCTATTCTATCTATTTTGGGAATAAGTGCTACCAACGAAGACAATGTAGAATTCCCTGGGAATAATCAAGACATCGGAAGAATGATGAGCTCCAGGGATTTAGGGCTGACTTGACTCGTTTTCATAAGACCCCAGTGGCCAAACCCGGAGCCAATTCCGGAAAGCTTTTCTCTGAGCTGGGGGGGATAACTCGGCAACTTACTTTCTCACAAAGCGATCAAGGGAGGCTACGGGGTCTTCAATGGTTTAAGAGAGACAACATGACAGAGGCAGGGCTATAGGATGAGGAAATTAGATGAGGGGTCCGGGGGATCCGTTGAAAGCGTTGCCTTGTTTCCCCCCGAAGGAACCTCAGATGAAAAAGAACGGCAGATGAAAGAGAATGATTCCATCTCTAGTGTATTCTCATGTCTTTTTCCATTCCTCTTTCCTTCCTCAAGGATGACCAATGTGACCATGGACTCCATGACTTTGCTCGTGGAGCGGGTTCCCAACGGCACTGTGCTCCCGCCGCCGGACGTGCCCACCTCCCACGACGACCTCGCCGCCACCTTCGCCATCGGCACCATCCTCTCGCTCATGTGCCTGGTGGGCGTCTCGGGCAACATCTACACGCTGGTGGTCATGTGCCACTCCATGCGCACCTCAGCCTCCATGTACATCTACATCATCAACCTGGCGATCGTGGCGCCGGGCCTCATCATCGGCTACCTCTACATCCGGCTGGCGCGCACCTATTGGATCTCGCAGACGGAGTGGTACTTTGGGGACGTGGGCTGCCGCATGCTCATCAGCAGCGACTTCCTGACGATGCACGCCAGCATCTTCACGCTGACCATCATGAGCACCGAGCGCTACTTCGCCGTGCTGAAGCCCCTGGACACGGTGAAGCGGTCCAAGAGCTACCGCAAGGCCATCGCGCTGCTGGTGTGGGTGGCGTCGATCGTTCTCGCGATGCCCATGATGGTGGGCATTCAGCTGAAGGTCGGCGCCAAGTCCATGTGCCAGACCACGCTGGCGCCCATCGCGTACAAGTCGTACATCTCCTTCCTGTTCTGCACCAGCATCGTGGCGCCGGGCCTCATCATCGGCTACCTCTACATCCGGCTGGCGCGCACCTATTGGATCTCGCAGACGGAGACCTTCAAGCAGACCAAGAAGCTACCCAATCAGAAGGTCAGTGCGTTAGAACGAATTTCGAATGAAACGTCTATTAACCTTGAATTCTTGAAACCTGCTCTATTCTTATCTTTATGCACCACGGCGATTTGCCGTCTCTTTGGATAAAATCGTCTACCAAATGTAATGTGCTTTGTACTGCTTTCAAAGTGTAAATATAGGGTCACACAATTGTGCCCTAACGACCTAATGACAGAAACTTCCCTACTAGCGGTCACATGTGGCGAACGCAAAAAAAGAGCCCGAAAATGATGAAACAATGGTGCAAGATTGCAGGCCGAATAAACAGCTCTGACAGAAAGGAAGAACCTCATCAGTTATGTCTCAATCCGGATATGAATTCATATCTTTAAAGTCACGGCCAAAAATGAAAGCACAAGCAAAGAACATCTTCAAACATGAGTTTTAAAGTGGTTACCGAATTTCCAGTAAACATTTCAAAGATGTTGCCTTGCAGAATGAATGCAATTGCATTTAGGCTCATCACTCATGCTTAGTGTAATGCAAAAAGTCTGAATTAAGCACGTGTTCAATTCTGAATTTTTCATGATGCCCCTCAATGAGTAATGGCTTCCCTGTTTCCCCTAAGAGGAACGCAGGATTAAACCCTGGAGGGACCGTGCACTTCACGAGCCAGCGTATCACA
>PIJE02003171.1:27500-30000 GCA_002895965.2 Coryphaenoides rupestris | reverse complement strand
CATTATGTATTGAACTACACACCGCCACCCTCCTCCCTCTCTTGTCCAGAGTGTAAAATGGAAGCTAACACACACCGTCCCCCCCGCCCGCCCGCCCGCCACTCCCCCCTGAACATCAGGCTCGGGACTACAGAAGAAGAATTAGAAAAACGTGCATCCTGCTCGAACCCCCGCCGCCGTTCTAGTCGGAACGTTTTGCAAACCCATTAATTCCAACAGCAAGAGGGATGTCGGTAAAAATGGTGCTTCTGGCCTTCTTCGCCGAATAGCCTGCAATAGCCCAGACACAACTCGCCACGTCTGCCCTCAACCCCAAAACCCTCCCATCCCTCCTCTCCCATCCCTCCCTATCCTTCCCATCCCTTCCCATTCCCCTCCCTCCCATCCTCTCCCTATAAAATAAAGCCACTTTCACTTTGAATGAATACTCCCTTTGTTCTCTGAGCCGTCTTCTCTTCGTTTTTTCTCGCCATCGCTGTCCATCACGTTCAAACGTATTGCCTCTCCCCCCCTTGTCCCCTTTTGGTCTCTCTCTCTCTCTCTCTCTCTCTCTCTCTCGCTTCCTTTGTTACGAAGCCCTTTGTTGTTTTTGAGTCATTCGTTCCGATGCCAACGCATCGCACACAATTGAATCATATCAAATGTTCAGACAACAAAGACGTGTTTTTTCATCAACCCCACAAAGTTTCCTCGCGTGTCACCTTGTCATGGACCCGGAGCCATTATCCAAAAAGTGTGGTTCCGTGTTTTTTTTTGCTTCGCTGAATTGTTTACTGCGCCGGAGAAGTAAATGGCATGTACTGCCAATACCAATACGGCCGTGTCCTTGTCTTCTGTCACCTCGAGCGCAAACAAATTAAACGCAGGAATGCTCCAACGAGGGAGAGAAAACACTTCGTCTTTGTTTGGCACTCGCTCGCCGCCCTAGTGAGTGTGATCACACTTGACCTTAAAGGCCGACATTTAAGCAGACTTTTTGATGCGCTTATTACGGGATAGACCAACCGTCGTCCTGCAAGGAAGTACCAGCAGCTACGGGCCTGGCGGTGTTGGTGATGGACACGTGTTGCCGGAGTGCCCGCCCTTTTCCAAACCATTTCAAAGGACTGCTTCCCCAGATGGTTCTGTGTAACAAACCGTCTGGTGTGTCAGGTTAATAGATCCGGTAGACAGTGGGAATGAGTTCAGTGTGGCCTGTATGAGAAGGAACGTCGATCCTTTGAAATTCCTTCGTTTGACTTGTTTTCGGCCTTTTTCTAGCGCCAACGGTTGGCGGTTATGTGAAAACTGCATCGATGCGTGTGCACAATGGGCACCGACTGAGCACAAGACCGCATTACCAGAGCGCTGTTATACGCGTGTCGGTGGAACTATCACTCACGGAACCCTTGATTGACGGATCATCTCATCCAAGCAGAGCCGACTGTCACAACTGTCGAGCTCTTTGCCAGAAGCGTTTCCTCGCAGGCACGTTCCGCGCGTCCATATGCCTGCCAGCCTGCCAGACTACCGCAAAGTCGTGCTAATGACAGTAAGAAGCCACAACCTTTCTCTCACACCCTCCCAAGTCGCTTTACAACATTTCCGATGCCTGTTATACTAATCCTGCTCCAGGTCCGGGTTGCATAACGGCAGCCACATTTCTCGGAGTCAGTCCTCGGGACTCCATCTCCGACTTAATCCGCGGGATGGATGATGTGTTCAGAGGAGATTACAAAGAGACGGCGAAACAAAGAGGAAGAGAGGAGAGGGTGGGCAGCAACTTTAACCTATCATTTAGCATAGTTTTACATTTACATTTGGGGCATTTGGCAGACGCTTTTGTCCAAAGTGACTTACAATAATGGGGCGGCAGTAGCTCAGGAGGTAAGAGCGGTTGTCTGGCAACAGGAAGGTTGCTGGTTCGATCCCCGGGCTCCACCTAGCTAAGTGTGGAGGTGTCCCTGAGCAAGACGCCACCTAACCCTAACTGCTCCTGACGTGTTGGTTGTTACCTTGCATGGTTGACACACCGCCGTCGGGTGTATGAATGGGTCAGGAGCCACACACACACACACACACACACACACACACACACACACAAACGCCCCTTCCACGAGTCAATCCAGCCAGGGAATTATGTCGCCACTTTGTCATTTTCATTGCACATCCTGTACGCGTATGTGACAATTCAACTTCTTGAATCTTGAATTGTGAATTTGTATTCCTCCACCCATCCGCCGTAGGAAAGTCGTAGACGACCGCGGTAACTGCAAAGTGTTTAGCAGTCATAACTGTAACTTGAGCCACTAGACCAGGGCTGGCCAAGCAGTCAGAGACTAAAAGCCAATTTTTTTTACTGTGTTATTGCAAGGAGCCACATCATACACACATGAACATCTCCCCATCTCTTCCTCTCACACACACACACATAGACCTCTGCTCAGCCAGATTTACTGTAAATGTCACACACACCAACATGATAATGACAGAAATGGACTCCTAAGACCACAGGCCAGTC
>PIJE02003171.1:17500-22500 GCA_002895965.2 Coryphaenoides rupestris | reverse complement strand
GTGTGTGTGGGTGTTAACACGTCTCTCATGATTGTGGTGGAGACTGTGTCAATAGAACTAAGTAATGACCTTAGCATCGGACAGAACATCCCTGCAAAGAACACGAGGGGGTCGTTCATTATGCAAAATAGCCAATTTGAAGCCAAATGCCAAACCACACGCAGAAAACCTGTAATTTCTAAAAGCTTTTGTAATTTATTTATAAAAAAAAAGCAAAAAGAAAAACATTGTTTTAATTGGTTCAACATGTCTTCAAATTCGTGTAATGTTTGTAGCCAAGGAACAGTTGAATAACCTGAGGTATGTCTTGCCTCGTCCAGCCACGGAGCTGAGCAAATCAACATGGTTTTGAAACCATTTCACATTTTGGGGCTTTGACCTCATCCCCACATAATCACGAGAGTCTCTCAACCGAGAGAGAGAGAGAGAGAGAGAGAGAGAGAGCGAGAGAGATGTGACACATGTAGAAATAATACATAATGCTCATTGGCTGTGGCAAATGACACCTACTTATGTATTGTCTCGACTATGCAATGATTCCCAGATCAGATGTTCATTTGAACACTTTAGCTTCAAAAACAAAACACTGTCTGAGTTACATTAGCAACCTCAGTCACCTGATGGAGGGACCAAATCTACTGGAACTTGATTGACATATAATCCAATCGCAAAGACACGTGCACTTATTGTAAACGGTCAATTTATATCGCGCTTTTATACCAAGCACTTTACAGTATTGCCTCACATTCACCCATTCATACACCGACGGCGGTGTGTCGACCATGCAAGGTAACAACCAACACGTGGAGCTCCCCCCCCTTAGTGTGTTAATGTTCCTACTACTGGCAGGTAGAACCCAGAAGCCTGACCGGGAGACTGACAAGTCGTCAGGTAAGTTCAATTCACTGAGTCAAAAAACAGGTCCAAGGTCCAAACCGGGAAATCAGTCAAAAAACCAACAATCAGCAGCCAGGGAATCCAAAGTCCATGAAACAGGCAAGGTAGAGTTGAATCAGGTAAATCAGGCAAAGACAAGAACTAGGAAAGCTGGAGAGCTTGGTGGAGTACACAGGATAATGGAAGTGGGCCGGTATACAGTATATGCTGAGGGACTAATGAGGGAATTAGCTTCAGGTGAAGAGATGGGCGGAGCCAAGGCCAGGCGAGGGGAATGAGGTGATTGCAGGGCAGAAGGGAGTGGCTGGACACAAGACTTAGTGAAAACGCACCAAAACAAAATCAGATGAAAGAACCAAACCAAGAGTCAGTGGTATTTGTGACTCTTAGTCTGTTCATGAGGGCATTCCTCAGCGTGTTGACAGGAGACAACCTGGGTGCAAAAATGGACGCATTTCGCGTTGTCCTTTCTTGCGTTCTACTCAAAGTGTATAATAATACATAAAAGCAAATACAAATAGAAATGCAGACGGCTTCCTCCCCACGGGGTTTGCAACGTACGCAGGAAGCCGCCCTGAGAGATGAGTCACAGTCGTGAGTCTTCAGAGGAGCCAGAAGATCTCTTTATTCTCTTCTGAGAGAGAGAGAGAGAGAGAGAGAGAGAGAGAGAGAGAGACTCTGCATTCCCCAGGGCCCTGCTATCCAGACAGGGCAGCGTAGGACTCTGGGTGGATGCCCTTGCACCGGTCCCTGTGCTAACTGAGGTAGTGCTGACAGGCGAGGGGATGTTGTTTTACAGCGTGTTGTGTGTGTGTGTGTGTATGTACATCCGTGTGTGCGTGCGTACGTGTGTGTGTGTGTGTGTGTGTGTGTGTGTGTGTGTGTGTGTGTCTGTGTGTGGGAACAGGAGAGGATGGTGCAAGGCGGGGAGGAGGTGAAGAGTATAAGCAATATAAGGATGTGTACTCTTTCTCAAGAGAGAGCGAGAGCGAGATGAAAACTTTATACGTTTTATTTTCTCACTTAATAATGCTCTCTCTCTCTCTCTCTCTCATACACCCAAACACACACACAGACACAGACACACACACACACACGTACACGAGCATGCACTGCACGCACACACACTCTCACACACTCTCTCTCTCTCTCTCTCTCTCTCTCTCTCTCTCTCACACACACACACACACTCTCACACACACTCTCGCTCTCTATCTCCTCTCTCTCTATCACACACACCCACACACACACACACACACACACACACACACGACACACACACACACACACACACACACGCACACACACACACACACACACACACACACACACGAACACACACACACAACACACACAAACACACACACACATCAGCACACACACACACACACACACACACACACACACACAACACACACACACACACACACACACACACACACACACACACACACACACACACACCACACACACACACCCGCACACACACACACACACACACACACACACACACACACACACACAATGAACACGCAATAGTGCAATGCAGTCAAATGGGAGAGATGGAGTGAACAGAGGAGTGGATCTGGGACTATGGGGGGAGGTGCATTATAAATTATATATTTTCTGATATAGTCTTATCTTCTTTCTGAATCAACCGATTCACACATTTTTGTTTCCCCTTTACATTATTGTTATTGTTTGATCAGCTGAAATAACTTTTGATCACTTTTTGATCAGTTGAAAAAACAACATAATCTTATATGCACTTTACTCTTGCTTTCTGGAGCACATCCTGAAATCAGTACCTCTATGTACTGAATCGAGACTCGGTTTTGAATCGGGAATCGCTTTGAATCGAGAATCATTTTTGAACCGAATCACCTCGGTTTTGAATCGGGAATCGCTTTGAATCGAGAATCGTTTTTTAACCGAATCACGCCCCCCACCAATCGGAATCCGAAATCGATAGCCAAAGATTCACAGCCCGACAAAACAGAACCGAACAGAGGTCTTCTGCCATGTACCTTAAAGCAGCATCTAGTGCAGGCCTGGCCAACCCGCGGCTCCCGAGCCACATGCGGCTCTTGGCCTGGTTTCATGCGGCGGCTCTTACGTTCATATCGAATGTTGTGGTTTTTTTAATGTGTGTGCGTGTTCACTTGAGTTCAATATTCCACTCCGCTCCTCCAGCTCCATCTCTCTGCAGCAGCCACGCTGCAGACTTAAAACCATGGGAGCCAGGGCATTCAGTTGTGCTGCTCCACGGCTGTGGAACTCACTCCCAGACCCCATCAAAGAGGCAGAGTCACTCAAGTCCTTCAAAGCTCTCCTCAAAACACACCTCTTTAGACTGGCATTTAAGGACCTGTGTTAAAATTGTATATATTTGTTTGTTCGTTTTTAGCTGATCCTCCTATGTACAGCGCTTTGGGTTCTAGAAATGCGAATTAAATTTTGAATTATTATTATTAAGCAGGGAAAAAATGCACAGCAAAACGAAAATATGAAGATGAACACAGGACGTTTTTAACAGAGTGGGAGAGTTTATATTTTTTTGTTGAACGTAATGGCAAGCCATTCTGCCTTGTATGCCAGGCGTCATTAGCGCATTTCAAGGCTTCAAATCTTCAGCGCCACTTCAGCTCACTCCATGCTAACATCGACCAGGAATTTCCAAAAGGGACTGAACTTCACAAGCACAGGTTAATCACTTTGAAAAGTCAGGCAGAAAAGCAGAAACAGTTGTTCCAAAGATTTACGACGCACTCAGCGACCATTGCGTCGTATCAACTGGCTTGGAACATTGCACGAGCTAAAAAGCCATACAATGAAGGGGAATTTGTAAAAAAATGCCTCAGTGACGTTGTTGAAATCTTCTCTCCTGAAAACGACAAACTAAAACGAATGGTATCAGACGTCCAACTGTCCCGCCACACTGTTGAACACAGAATATCGGACATTAACACGGCTATTGAATCGCAGTTGCACTCTGATCTTCAAGTATGCGAGTATTTTAGTGTCGCATTGGATGAGTCTTGTGACATACAAGACAAGCCTCAGTTGGCAATATTTACACGGTCTGTGTCAAACGATTGTGTGATCAAAGAAGAACTTCTTGATATTGTGCCATTAAAAGACAGAACCCGTGGCATAGATGTGAAAGAAACAATGATGGCTGCATTTGCAAAAGCAAATCTGCCCATACCGAAACTAACTGCAATAGCCACGGATGGAGCGCCAGCCATGATCGGATCTGTGAACGGGCTTGTGGGGCTGTGCAAAGCTGACCAAACATTTCCCGAGTTTTGGAATTTCCACTGCATCATCCACAGGGAGCAACTCGTGTCTAAATCACTGAATTTAGACAACGTCATGAAGCCTGTGATGGAAATCGTCAACTACATCCGCACACATGCGCTTAACCAGGTGACCTGCCGCTGCACTGCACTGTGAGGTGGCTGTCAAAAGGCAAGGTACTTTCTCGCTTCTTTGAGCTTTTGGATGCCGTGAAACTGTTCATGGAAGAGAAGGACAAGGACTATCACGAGCTCTTGGACCCCAAGTGGATTATGGATCTGGCCTTTTTGGTCGACATGCTGTGTCACTTGGACAGACTGAACCTGACCCTGCAGGGTAAGTTAAAAATGCTGCCTGATCCGGTGCAAAGTGTGGTTTGCTTTTGTCGACAAACTGAAGCTGTTCAAGACGGATATTCAAAAGGGAGATTTAGCCAGCGGGCAAGTCACCAGCGCCGCCCTGAATAAGCAAACAGCCAGATATGCAACACTGGTTGAAAACCTGCACGAAAGCTTTGTGACTCGGTTCCGTGATCTACAATTGAAAAGGCCACAGATTACGTTCCTCGTCGACCCGTTTAATGCGGAGACGGACTGTTTGAAAGCCCCGCTAGTCACAGATGAGGCTGCGGCTGAGTTGGAGATGATCGATCTTTGTGAGGAGGACCAACTGAAACCTGCTTTAAGGGAAGGGACCATTGAGTTCTGGAAAAGTGTATATTTTTGTTTGTGGACTTGGTTGAACTGAGAGTTTGTGTGTGTGAGACAGTGCACACAATGTTCATTGTTGAAAACGACTGGCCT
>PIJE02003171.1:0-2500 GCA_002895965.2 Coryphaenoides rupestris | reverse complement strand
ATGATAAAATAATAATAATGAAAATAATAAATAAATAATGTGTTATGTTGTTTTTATTCATATTTTGCGGTCCATGGAAGTTAATACCCGAGAAAAAACCAAAGTCACGCTCGCAGCGCTGAGAACTGAGAGTGGCTGAATAATGGTTGACTGTGAGAATCCACTCAACACCACAGAGTTCAGTCTGCGGACATATCTGTGTCTGGACTTCCCAATGTGCAGACGAGGTGAAGAACACTTTCATCTGCGTGACTTCTCCTACTTTTTTTGTCTGTGAAACATTGTGTCTTTGTCCCCCCCATATCCCCCATATCCCCCATTCTAAGCACATTTTCGCTGTCTGAAGACACGCTGTGTTCATGGCGCGCGGGGGGGGCGGGGGGCGGCGGGGGGAGATTTTCCATTCCGAAGCGCAGAGCAGCATCATCCCTGGGCTGTGTGTATGTGTGTGTCGGTGTCTGTCTGTGTGTGTGTGTGTGTGTGTGTGTGGGTGTCGGTGTGCATGTGTGTATCAGTGTATCAGTGTGTCTGTGTGTCAGTGTGTGTCGGTGTGTCAATAAGCCTGTGTGTCAGTGTGTGTGTTTGTTTGTGTCTGTGTCGGTGTGTGTGTGTGTGTGTGTCTGTCTGTGTGTGTGTGTGTGTGTGTGTGTGTGTGTGTGTCGGTGTGTGTGTGTGTGTGTGTGTGTGTGTGTGTGTGTGTCTGTGTGTGTATGTGTGTCAGTGCTGTGTGTCGTGTGTGGGTGTGTCTGTCTGTGTGTGTGTGTTGGTCGTGTGTGTCGTGTGTGTGTGTGTGTGTGTGTGTGTGTGCATCAGTGTGGAAAACAATTTTCTTGTGCGAGGGCGCCGAACGCAGAGCAACGGGAAGTTGATCATTGCTTGATTTTCTATCCACAGCAGGACGGCGCGTCCTCTTCACAACACGACTAGCGGCGGCGTTTTCCCTTCCGGCATTATGGAAAAATAAGAAATAAAATGGTTTAATTTAAGAAAAGATGATAAATGGATTACATTCATATATAGCTTTTATCCAAAGCACTTCACAGTATTGCCTCACATTCACCCATTCATACACCGACGGCGGTGCCAACCATGCAAGGTAACAACCAACACGTCAGGAGCAGTTAGGGTTAGGTGGTGTCTTGCTCAGGGACACCTCGACACTTAGCTAGGAGGCGGAGCCCGGGGATCGAACCAGCAACCTTCCAGTTGCCAGACAACCGCTCTTACCTCCTGAGCAACATTTTTTTTGCATTCTTACTTATTTTCTCAATGCAACATAAATGAATCGATACTCATGATACAGATTACGCTGTAGATTTGTACTTTAAACTTCTCCCTAGTCTCCTCTGGTCTCATCTGGTCTCATCTGGTCTCACCTAGTCTCATCTGGTCTCATCTGGTCTCACCTAGTCTCCTCTGGTCTCATCTGGTCTCACCTAGTCTCCTCTGGTCTCATCTGGTCTCATCTGGTCTCACCTAGTCTCCTCTGGTCTCACCTAGTCTCCTCTGGTCTCATCTGGTCTCATCTGGTCTCACCTAGTCTCCTCTGGTCTCCTCTGGTCTCATCTTGTCTCATCTGGTCTCGTCTGGTCTCATCTGGTCTCATCTGGTCTCACTCTGGTCTCATCTGGTCTCATCTGGTCTCACCTAGTCTCCTCTGGTCTCCTCTGGTCTCACCTAGTCTCCTCTGGTCTCCTCTGGTCTCATTTGGCCTCATTTGGCCTCATCTGGTCTCATCTGGCCTCATCTGGCCTCATCTGGTCTCATCTGGTCTCATCTTGTCTCATCTGGTCTCATCTGGTCTCATATGGTCTCATCTTGTCTCATCTGGTCTCATCTGGTCTCATATGGTCTCATCTTGTCTCATCTTGTCTCATACGGTCTCATCTTGTCTCATCTGGTCTCATCTGGTCTCATATGGTCTCATATGGTCTCATCTGGCCTCATCTGGCCTCATCTTGTCTCATCTGGCCTCATCTGGTCTCATCTGGTCTCATCTGGTCTCATCTGGTCTCATCTTGTCTCATCTTGTCTCATATGGTCTCATCTGGTCTCATCTGGTCTCATCTGGTCTCATATGGTCTCATCTTGTCTCATCTGGCCTCATCTGGCCTCATCTTGTCTCATCTGGCCTCATCTGGCCTCATCTGGTCTCATATGGTCTCATCTTGTCTCATCTGGCCTCATCTGACCTCATCTTGTCTCATCTTGTCTCATCTGGTCACATCTGGCCTCATCTGGTCTCATCTGGTCTCATATGGTCTCATCTTGTCTCATCTTGTCTCATCTGGTCTCATATGGTCTCATATGGTCTAATCTGGTCTCATCTTGTCTCATCTGGCCTCATCTTGTCTCATCTTGTCTCATCTGGTCTGCTTTGCTACAGCGCTTGAATGAGTTCTGCCCCTTGGCTATCTGTACACACACACACACACGCATACACACACGCACACACACATACACACACACGCATACACACACACACGCATACACACACACA
>PIJE02003170.1:30000-45796 GCA_002895965.2 Coryphaenoides rupestris | reverse complement strand
GGATCGCTCGACGCGGGGGGGGGGAAGGCCTAGTATCCATGAAGGATCCTCACGCAAGCCGCCTAGGACTACTCCAGGAGGTGTGGAACCAGAGCCTGCAGGATCATGAAGGATCCTCCCCACCCTGCAGGACCTGTACTCCAGGAGGTGTGGAACCAGAGCCTGCAGGATCATGAAGGATCCTCACCACCCTGCAGGACCTGTACTCCAGGAGGCTGTGGACAGAGCTCTGAAGGAATCCTCACCACCCTGCAGGACCTGTACTCCAGGAGGTGTGAGGAACCAGAGCCTGCAGGATCATGAAGGATCCTCACCACCCTGCAGGACCTGTACTCCAGGAGGTGTGGAACCAGAGCCTGCAGGATCATGAAGGATCCTCACCACCCTGCAGGACCTGTACTCCAGGAGGTGTGGAACCAGAGCCTGCAGGATCATGAAGGATCCTCACCACCCTGCAGGACCTGTACTCCAGGAGGTGTGGAACCAGAGCCTGCAGGATCATGAAGGATCCTCACCACCCTGCAGGACCTGTACTCCAGGAGGTGTGGAACCAGAGCCTGCAGGATCATGAAGGATCCTCACCACCCTGCAGGACCTGTACTCCAGGAGGTGTGGAACCAGAGCCTGCAGGATCATGAAGGATCCTCACCACCCTGCAGGACCAGGCAACCAGAACTCAGACCTGCCTCACAGCACACATACCACAGTCATGCCTGCGAGAACACAGAGACGCATCGAACCGAGGCACAGTCGATCAGCGACACAAACAGGATCCTTCACACTGGTAAATCCAGAACTCAAGAACCTGTTCGCAAGTGTTCTAAGAGCCCGTCGAAATCACCCCGGTCAAAACACCTCCTCACACGTAACGCCTCGGGACAATACCCAGCATGCACTTAGACAACTAGAGACGATCTCTCCTCCGCCGACCTGCCGCCCACAAGCCCAGCACGTGACTCTGCACGTTCACCCCATAACCCTGGTACCAAATGCTGCACCAATAACTGTCACCGCCCCCTCGACCCCCCCACTGATCGCAGCAGCACTGCGCGCGAGACACAGTCAACTCACTCACACACACACACTCACACACACTCACACACACACACACACACACACACACACACACACACACACTTGTGTATAAATAGGGTATAATTTATGACAACACCATTCTAGCCCTCACACCCTCTCCTCCTCCCTGACAACGCATCGCTAGCACCGCGCGCAGACACCATCCCAACACCCTGTCCGCATCTAATCATCTCTCTAACCGGAGCACACAGCCCACACACACACCGACTAACTCCCTGTGACCCCATACAACATCACAGACAGAGAGAGAGAGAGAGAGAGAGAGAGAGAGAGAGAAGCGAGACAAAGAGAGAGAGAGAGAGAGAGACAGAGACGAGAGAGGGAGAGAGCAGAGAGGGAGAGAGAGAGAGAGACTCGTAGTGAAGGCTATGGAGTGTGTGTGGTTTCGACTGAATAGATGTGAACACGACGCGGTTCTGCACCATCCGACGAGCTAAGCCTGTAAGAGCCGCTACAGACACAGGGGAGTCTCCCTCGGACGCATTACAAATTCACACACTACATGACAGGCTGATCCCAGAGGAGCCACTCCTCAAGTAATCTGGAGGAAATTAGCACACATAGAGACGCACGCACACACACACACACACACACACACACACACACACACACACACACACACACACACACACACACACACACACACACACACACACACACACACACACACACACACACACACACACACACACACACACACACACACACACACACACACACGCGAGACACACACACACACACACACACACACACACACACACACACACACACACACACACGACACAGACACACACACACACACACACACACACACACACACACACACACACACACACACACACACACCCCTGAATTAAAGTGTTTCTAGTGAGGAGCTGCCAACAGGCTTTCACAACCTCTCTCCCACTCCCTCTCTCTCTCTGTCTGACTCTCCCTCTCCCTCTCTCTCTCTCTCTGCTCTCCCCTCCCTCTCTCTCTCTCTCTGCTCTCCTCTCCCCTCTCTCTCTCTTCTCTCTCTCCTCTCTCTCTCTGTCTCTCCTCTCTCCCTCTCTCTCTCTGACTCCCTCTCTTTCGCTCTCTCTCTCTCTCTCTTCTCTCTCTCTCTCTCTCTCTCTCTATCGTTGACTCCTCTCCATTTCTATTCATCTCTCTCTCTCTCTACTCTGTGTGTGTGTGTGTGTCTCTCTCTGACTCCTCTCTCTCTCTCTCTCTCTCTCTCTCTCTCTCTCTCTCTGTCTCTCTCTCTCTCTCTCTCTCTCTCTCTCTCTCTCTCTCTCTCTCTCTCTCTCTCTCTCTTCTCTCTCTCTCTCTCTCTCTCTCTCTCTCTCTCTCTCTCTGTCTCTCTCTCTCTCTCTCTCTCTCTCTCTCTCTCTGTCTCTCTCTGTCTCTCTCTCTCTCTCCCTCAGTGTTTCCACAGCACACCACTGTGACCTCTGGAGGGTTCTTCCCATCGACTCCATCGTGCACCAGAACAACCGCTGGGAACAACAAGTAAACAAGCAAACGATAAGCAAACCGAACGCTAAACTGTCAGGACTCACGAGACTCAATAAAGCTTTACTGGAGGAGACGTGTTCCTACAGCGAGGATACAGTCGGCCATCTTGTCTCTGAACACAGAGAGATGGGGAGATGGGGAGGAGGGGGAAGGAGCTATAAGAGAGAGATATGACATGGTACATTATATAAGGGATGGACAGATGGAGAGAGAGAGAGAGAGAGAGAGAGGAGGTGGGAGAGAGAGAGGAGAGGAGAGAGCGAGGGGGGGAAGAGAGAGGGGGAGGAGAGAGGGGGAGGGGAAGAGAGAGAGAGAGAAGAGGGGAGGAAGAGAGAGAGAGAGAGAGAGAGAGAGAGAGGAGGAGAGAGAGGAGGAGAGACAGAGAGAGAGGAGGAGAGAGAGAGAGAGGAGGAGAGAGAGGGAGAGGGAGAGAGAGAGAGAGAGAGAGAGGAGGGAGAGAGAGGAGGAGGAGGGAAGGGAGAGAGAGAGAGAGGGAGGAAGAGAGAGAGGAGAGAGGGGGGAGGGGAGAGAGAGAGAGGGGGGGGGAGAGGGAGAGAGGAGAGAGAGAGGGAGGGAGAAGGAGGAGAGAGAGGGAGGAGAGGAGGAGAGAGAGAGGGAGGGAGGGGAGAGAGGAGAGAAGAGAGGGAGGGAGCTGTCTGCTTGCGCTCAATCACTGTGAACCAAATCTGAACTATCAGGGGGGGGGAGGGGGGGGAGGGGGCGGGGGGGGGGGCGGGCGGGGGAGGAGTCTAATCGCTCTCCCCAGGACTGCCTGTGGAGTTCTTTCTTTCCTCAACGCTAACATCTGCTCTGTCTGCAGGAGGCCCCTCTCTCACCACACGTCAGCCTCTCTCGCCCTCGCCGTCAGCACAAAACCAGCCCGCTCGCTCTCTCTCTCTCTCTCTCTCCCTCTCTCCCTCTCTCTCTCTCTCTCTCTCTCTCTCTCTCTCTCTCTCTCTCTCTCTCTCTCTCTCTCTCTCTCTCTCTCTCTCTCTCTCCTCCTCTCTCCTCTCTCTCCCTCTCTCTCTCTCTCTCTCTCTCTCTCCTCTCTCTCTCTCTCTCTCTCTCTCTCTCTCTCTCTCTCTCTCTCTCTCTCTCTCTCTCACTCCTCCTCTCTCTCTCTCTCTCTCTCCTCTCTCCCCTCTCTCTCTCTCTCTCTCTCCTCCTCTCTCTCTCTCTCTCTCTCTCTCTCTCTCTCTCTCTCTCTCTCTCTCTCTCTCTATCTCTTCCTCTCTTCTCTCTCCTCTCTCTCTCTCTCTCTCTCCTCTCTCTCCCCTCTCTCTCTCTCTCTTTCTCTCCACTCTCTCCCCTCTCTCTCTCTCTCTCTCTCTCTCTCTCTCTTTGTCTTGTTCAGGTTTTGTCTCTTGGAGCCGCAGCTGTTCTCTCAGTGTCCACATGATTGCGCTTTCTAATTCTTTCAGTTTTATTTTTAAAGACACTCAGCAGACCCCGAGAAGACTTGAGAGTCGGGGAACGTAATCAGCTCTCCTTGCTCTCCTCACTCTCCTCGCTCTCCTCGCTCTCCTCGCCGCTCCAGGAGGAAACACTCCGAACTCCGAACGCTCGGCCCAGATTAGAAACTTTGCTCTCGCTAACTCTTTTGTGCTCGTTATTGAATCACACTTATCTCCTCCTCCTCTTCCTCCTCTTCCTCCTCCTCCTCCTCATCCTCCTCTTCCTCGGTGATGGACGCTGCGGACCTTTCTGCTGCCATCTGCCGCTCTGCCTCACGCTGCGGAGCAAGGCTTCTCCCAAATAGCGGGTTGCCAGATTGAGTCCAGACAAGTTTTTAGCCGGGGAGATGCCCTGAATGGAGCTCACTGTGTGTGAGCAACGCTTTGTAAACGTTCTCCGTTCTTCATCCCCTTGCATCGGCTCTAATCCTAATCCAGTCCAAGTGCTGCACAACTGCTGAGCTGAACCGGAACCTACGACGCCGACGATAAGATGATTATCGCGGCTAATTAGCATTCTTCATCGTCATCCGTCAGTACTCTTCGTCAGTCTTATCGGGTTCGCGCTCAGACGCGGCGGGAGACCGCAGGCAAGGTCGCGGTTAATCACCGTCTGTCATCACAACAGACCGACAAGCACTCAAGTAGCTCGAGTGTGTTGAGCGTTGTGGGCCGAACCCGGTTACCGGTTACCGGTTACCGGTTAGCCCCCACCGAGAAGGGAACGGCAAATCCCTCCCCGGCGGGGGGGGGGGGGGGGGGGGCGGGCATCCGAACACGACACAACGTCAAGCGTGTCGTACGTAGCCCATCGATAAATCGTTGTTCAAAATACAATCCCGCAGTCCGCACGCATCTCGGCGTCGCCGCGGCGCCGTGTGCAGACGACGTGATGACCTAGTTACTCCAGACACTGCGGCGCACTCCAGCAGCTCTCGCTGGGGCTGCGTTCACAGCCCACACTCTGCTTGAACCTCCCCATCAAACATCCACTCCCCCCTCTCTCTCTCTCTCTCTCTCTCTCTCTCTCTCTCTCTCTCTCTCTCTCTCTCTCGCTCTTTCCCATAGGTAAGATTTCTCTCCGTTCAAAGACAACGTTTCCCGGCGTCTGTCAAATCCACTCCAGTCGGCCGAGTCAATTTGCCGCGGAGACAAAGGCAACGTCGGCGGCGGCGCGCCCGTCAGTCCTCTCTCCCTGAAACCGCCGTTCTGATTGCCTTGAGGGATCGGGGAACAACGATGATGATGATGATTTTCTCCTCGAATTGCCGAGCAGAGCGACGGCGGCGGCGGCGGCGGCGGCGGCGGGCGGCGGCTTGTGGTCTCGGCGCGGGAAAAAGTATCTTGTGACTCAGACACTTGCGTGCGTCTCGTACCCCCGACCACTTCCTTTACGTTCAGACGCTCAAATGGCGGTCTATAGAACTGCGACGGTTCTGAGGAACAGCTTAGGGAGCGCGCTCAGACGCCGCGTGGGGGGTGTGTCTTATCTCACACACACACACACACACACACACACACACACACACACACACGGCGGGCATTTCGTATTCATAGTCTGAGGCGCGGCGGCACGACTGACCTCCTCCTCAACCGCAGAGAGACAACAACGGTGTTTTTCATCGTCGCGCCGCGAGAAGGGAAGGAAACTCGTCAAAGTTTGGGTGACAACAAGAAAAAGTTTTCCTTTTTCTGTCAGAGTTGGAGCTAAAAGTTTCGCCGTTATGTGGGACAGCGGCTCGGATTTCACCGCAGCGGGGAAATAAAATGGTTCATGTGACTGACATCACATGACTGACATCACGATGACTATGGAAAAACGCCATCGCGCCGCATCCGTCTCTGTGAGCGGTACGCCGTGATCGCTTGGGTTGCAGTTTAATTAGGAACCGATCAAGGCGGAGTTAAAAGCCACCAGGCAGGCAGACTGGCGGGAGGACAGTGGAGTCCAGGACGGCCCACTGGCCCGGTCTCAGGGTGAGCGACCTCTGGCCACCCGGCTTGACTGTATTCTGGTCTTTATTGGGAAAACTATGGACTTTATGTTGGACACTATGGGGGAGTGGGTAATCATGGACTAAAAGAAGAGATTGAGTTGTCGTTTGTTCCCTTTGCTTTACATTTTAGAATTAAAAGTCTACGTTTGTTATGCCGTGACGCTGGTTCTGTCTGCTTATTCCAACTGGTCCACCAGTACAGCGCAAGGCGGACTGCCACAATACATTTAGATGGATGACACTTTTGTCAAAGCGACTACAATTACATTTACATTTAGGACATTGTCAGACGCTTTTATCCAAGCGACTTACAAAGAGTACATTTGTTGAAAGGAGAGACAGCAATACATCACTGTGGTAACATAAAGAACCATCATCTACCAAATCTATCTAACCACTCCTGATCGCTGATTGGTGCAGTAAGATCTGAACAAGTATTCTCATAAATTGCTAAGTCTGACCCCTTTCTGGTAAACTGCAAGCTAGGCTGAGACGTACACCGGCTGGTGCTTTTTCACCAGCAGACAAGTGATTAGATCGCTCACATAAGCCCTGCCACAGACACGGGGGTCAAGGGTCAAGCTAATCTCCCCACTTATCTAAAGCACCGCGGGTACAATCAGCCGGCGATGAAGCCGGAGGGCAATTCGAGGAACATCTCGACATCTTAACTCCGTAGCCGCGGTCGTCGAGCGCCAATTAATTCATAATATTAGTCGGGGGTCTTAATTACGGGCTGGTGTTCGCAGAGCGGCGATGTTGCTAATGATGGTTGGTTCTGAGCGGTGCTGCGGTTCTGCGGTTCTGCGGTTCCGAGACCGCGGGTTGCGGAACACGACCCAGACACGCCGCTCCGTAATTAAAAGCCGACGAGCCGCACGCCGTCTCCGCCCGCCGCCGCCGGGAGCCGTCTGCCGCTCTCCGGCTGCCGGCTGCAGCAATCAGAGTCGTTTCACGAGACGTTTCCGACGGCTTTGTTCCTTCACCAGGAACACAAAGATCTCCCGTCGGTTGAACACACATTTCCTTTCTTTTTCTTTCTGTGGGGTTGGGAGGTCGTCCCCTTCCTCAACTGTGGGCGACATTCAAAGTTGATTCGATTGAACTGCAGCATTGTGATGTTTTGTGTGTTTGTACAACTAATTTAGCCGACTGTCCGTCTCTGAATGTGTGCCAAGCTACAACCCTCCCTCCGTCTCCCTCGCTCTCCCTCCCTCTCCCTCGCTCCTCCTCTCTCATCTCGCTCTCTCTGTCAATGTCTCTCTCTCACTCCCACACTCTGTCTCTCTCTCTCTCTCTATCTATATATATACTGTATATTCACACATCCTGCATAATCCAATAATAAAGAATTTAAAATAATATAGAAAAACGAATGAATACTTCATTCATAAAACCGATAAAGATTCAAAAGTAAAAGTCGTCCCCCTGGATGTGAACCAGCCGTTTAGTGTTGGTGAAGTAACATCCTAATTAACATGCTAATTATCGTCTGGCTCGCTGGATGGATGGATGGATGGATGGATGGATGGAGGGAAGCCAGGGAAGGACTTTTACTCCGCCGGTGCCGAGCTCCTCGACGGCCCGTCGGCGGCGTTACGCTCGTGAGTCTCAGACAACATGGCGCCCCGACACACCGGGCAACGCCAGCTTCTTCTCCCGCTCTTCGCTCGCTTCCCTGATGAGGCCTCGGTGACGGCCGGACGTTGGCCGTTCCCCTGACCTGCGCCATAATGACCTCTGGATTCATTGTAAGGTGCTTTGGATGAAAGCGGAAAAGTGACGAAAAAAGTGTTAGATATCCGTTCCCTTGTTTCCCTCGTTTCAGACGCAGAAGGGCTTCTCTTTATATTAACAGTTGACGGATAACTTCGGGATCTTTCAACCTGCAGCCCATTTTGCCGCCATTTTGGGTCTGACTGACTAACGCTGACCACAAGCTTTCAAATTGGTCCAGCGTTGAGCGGGAGATCGTTCCATCGGGTGATTCTGCCCGTCAACGTACGTTCCTCTGAAAGTGCTTGTTGTGTTCCACTGACCGGCTCAGATTGATGGAAGTGTTTGACGGAATAATGGAAGGAAACCCTTCAGAGAAATACAACTTCTTCTCTCTGCACCTTTCAGCCTAATCCCGTCCGTCAATCCTGTTTAGCCAAGACTCAACGTCTCGCTCTGGATAGCGGACCGCTTTCCAAAATTGTTGCGTTGTTGTCCACAATGTTCAGTTGGACCCCAAAGTGATGATGAGATGGAAAATAGAAAACCCAAATCACCTTTTAATATTCTATCACCGCGGTCGTTAATCAGGACGGAAATCGTCTCAAACGTGTGAAGACAGAAGAGCTGGAGAGACAAGAAGAGGTGTTTAAGGTGAGGTGTCTTCTGTGTATCTGCGCTATCTGGCCGACGGAACAACATGAACACACACACACACACACACACACACACACACACACACACACACACACACACACACACAACAAAGCTATTGTCTCTCTCCTGGATGAACCTCTTGTGCCGTGAGGGAAATCAAAAGATAACCGTTGTTTCCTCTGTCAGACGTACGCAGCAGTGTCCTCGTCTCCATTTGATGATTCCGCGAAATCCCGTTGATAAGACCGTTTTTTTATTTTTTTTTCCTCAGCCGCGGGCTTCGCGAGCGGCGGTCGCCGTGACAACAGCGGGGGGACCGCCCAGGCTCCCGCCGCTCGCCTCCTCCTGTCAGAGGAGCGCCGCCCGCTAACGATGCTCTTGATTGGATGTCAGACGTCGTTAGCGTCATAATCACGGGCGGCCGTCATTTAGTGTGCTGTAGTTGATACGGCGCCGCCCCCCCCGCCCCCCCGCCCCCCCCAACCCTCCATCCCCCAGCAGCCACACACACTTTTACTGTGTGTGGCTTCTCTGCCAATTAAGGTCCCTCGCTGTGTCTCTGTGTGTGGCTGTGATGTTCCTGTGATCGTTGGCCCGGTAACGCAGCACCTCGCCGGGCGCAGTGTGATCCGGATACCTGAGGATACCTGAGGATACCTGAGGATACCTGAGGATACCTGAGGATACCTGAGGAAGCGCCGGCGGGGGCGGAGGAAGAGCGACACGCTAGCTCACGGTCGCTACACTGCGGTACTTTTTTAGCACCGTTGAGAGTTTTCGCCGACAAACTGCTAAGTTCTCATGAGCACAGAAGCTGAAGCTACGGAAACTTTGAACTCCTAAGTGGCTTTGGCGGGAGCGCCGCCTCCAAGGAGTTGGCGAGCGGTCGCAGGTGGAGCAGGTGGAGCAGGTGGAGCAGGTGGAGCAGGTGGAAAATGCTAACATGTCAGCGCTCCTCTGGGATGTGTGATGGTTTGGTTACTGGTTTATCCTGCGGGGCCCTTAATGCACCACAGGTGTGTGCAGCCCTCACCCTGCAGCCCCAGACTCTACTCAGCCTGACTCTGTGACCAGGTGAGGCTGCTTAGACCAGACACCAACGACACACACACACACACACACACACACACACACACACACACACACACACACACACACACACACACACACACACACACACACACACTACAGACTCATCAGGTCAGAATCATTACTCTTTGACCTGATTCCAATTCAATTAACGGGGAAGTTTGCTGATTGTCAACCTGGGTGTAACGTGTGCAGTGTCCCTGGGTAACGTGTGCAGTGTCCCTGGGTAACGCGTGCAGTGTCCCTGGGTAACGCGTGCAGTGTCCCTGGGTAACGCGTGCAGTGTCCCTGGGTAACGCGTGCAGTGTCCCTGGGTAACGCGTGCAGTGTCCCTGGGTAACGCGTGCAGTGTCCCTGGGTAACGCGTGCAGTGTCCCTGGGTAACGCGTGCAGTGTCCCTGGGTAACGCGTGCAGTGTCCCTGGGTAACGCGTGCAGTGTCCCTGGGTAGCACGTGCAGTGTCCCTGGGTAACGCGTGCAGTGTCCCTGGGTAACGCGTGCAGTGTCCCTGGGTAACGCGTGCAGTGTCCCTGGGTAACGCGTGCAGTGTCCCTGGGTAACGCGTGCAGTGTCCCTGGGTAACGCGTGCAGTGTCCCTGGGTAACGCGTGCAGTGTCCCTGGGTAACGCGTGCAGTGTCCCTGGGTAACGCGTGCAGTGTCCCTGGGTAACGCGTGCAGTGTCCCTGGGTAACGCGTGCAGTGTCCTGGGTGTAACGCGTGCAGTGTCCCTGGGTAACGCGTGCAGTGTTCCCGGGTGCCACTGCATGCAGGTGCAGTACACTGCGGTGCTGGTGCATTCCAGGGACTCTGCCAGCCCACTGCAGCTATCCCCACAGCCGCCCCCACCACCCACCACCACCCACCCGGGCTGTCACTTCAGCTCCCCAAATGGAGACCCTCCGTGCGACGGAACAAAGACACAGCGGCGCCTCGGCAGCCGCATGTCATCGTACACATCTGTGGCGTCTCGGGAAAATCGCAGAGTCCTGGGTTTTTTTTTTCCTTACGTGGGTGTGAGGTTTTTTTCTTTTTCCCATGAATAATTTCAGCACACATTTCCTCCTCCTCCTCCTCCTCTCTTCCTCCTCCTCCTCCTCCTCCTCTTCCTATATCTCCAACACAATGGCGGAGGAGAACTCTCTGCAACCCTCCAGTGGTCTGTGATGCCGCTCAGCATCTTGGGGAAGCACAAGAGGGAGGAATTGGATTCCGAGCCGCACTCATTTTGTGCAAATGTGTGTTGGCTGGGGGGCGGGGGGGGGGGGGTGTTGGCGGTGGAGTGACTGGTGCTAGATTGGCTGCAGTATTCACCCAGGGCCCTTAGGTGCAATATATTTGAGGGCCCTAGAAACTCGGCGGTGGTGGTGGTGGTGGTGGTGGTGGTGGTGGGGTGTGGTGGTGGTGGTGTGGTGGGGACAGCGAGTGTGTTTGTCGCCGTCGTCTCTTTGCATCGTGAGAAACGGTGCACGGCCCTCGCCGGTCGTCGTGCCGACGGATTGGTGTGTAGCGATGCGCTGGGTGGGAGAGGCGGGGATGAGCCGCTATTCCCGGGGTCGGGGAACGCCGAGCTCACGGAAACACGCGTCTTGGGTTTCATGCCGGTTTTCCGTAGGGAACGTAGAGTCCCTGTCTCTTAAGCCTCCGTACGCTTCTTCGGAAGTGTTTTGAGATCAGCATAAATCGGACGCCTGAATTCGACTGTACCTTGTGTAGCTCCACAGAAACTGGCCGATATCGGGGAGGTGCTGGAGCACGGGAGGCTGTCCGTCAACCTGCCGGGATCCGGCGCCGGCCAAAGTCTTGGCGTTTAGTGCCGCACGTCGCCAACTCAACCGGTTAATCTCCGACACCGTTCGATTGGTTTCCATGGGTGTTCTCCCCATTCAGTTAAACAGGAACACTACGTCCACAAAGAAATGGAAGAAACACCAAATATCGATCCTCCCTTTCACTTCGCAAAATCACACACAGTCGTGTTTAAATAAAACCGCTGCTGTCGGCCAGCCGCCGCCCCGCCCCCCCCCGGCCTCCGCCAGGCGCATCTAAATAATAGCGGCGGGATACAAACGGCTCGCTCTTGAAGGCGCTGGAGTAAGTGCTGTGAGGGAACACGCAGGTTGTTGTTTTACTTGCTGTGGTCAGCGTCTCGCGCGCCGCCGATCAATTCAACGCCGACTTCCAAATGCGACTGGATGATTATGGAGAAAAACTCAATTTAACTCTTGCTGCAAAACGCGAGTAAAAAGTGAAGCAAAAAGATTTCATTCCGACCGACTCATATCGCCGGGGCAACGAAAAGAAAAATCGCTGACTTGTGAGGAAAAAACAGCAAAAGAAACATTAAACAAAAGACTGTATAAGAGCAAAACCGTGTTATTGTACTACTGCACACAACGGCTGATGGATTTGCTGGGTTTGATTTGGATTATAGTGTGTGTGTGTGTGTGTGTGTGTGGTGGTTCTGATTATAATTTAGTTCGACTCGACGGACTGCGATGTGCGGCGGCGGTTCGTTCAGGCGCGTGCGACGGAACGACCGAACCGTCCCGACAGGTCGCCTCGCCGGAGGAGGGAAGTCTGTGTGTTCGGTGACTGAGACCTGTACTCTGAAACTGTACTCCGACGCACTACAAACCTAATGAACCAGTCAGGCCCCTTCGATCCTTCAATCATGTCTCCTCTGCAAGGAGAGAGAGAAACCTCGTGTTCCTTCGGTGTGTGAGCTTGGGAACCTCTCCAAAGAGCTTTCATTGTTAATCCACTGCGTTGTTCACAGTGTTTATCGGGAGCAAAACGTTTCAACGCGTCGGAAAGTGTGGTTCTGATTTCGTCGCGGTCCCTGGGAGTCTTCCGGAGTGTGTACAGTGCAGTGCAGTCAGCCCACACACACACACACACACACACACACACACACACACACACACACAACTGTCATAACCCGATGGAAATAGGCGGAGGATAAGCCTACAGACGCGGGTGAATATATATATACAGTATATTTATATATTTCTCGGTGACATTTACATTAGGAACCAACAGACGCTCCCATTGAACGTTATTAGTGCAAAGTGCAAAACGCATTTCACAGTAAAAGTTAACTTTGCGGAAAAAAAGCTCAGCGGGTTTTTTTTCCGGCACAAGCTTTGTATAAGTGTGTCATCCTAAGTACGTATTTGTTACCGAAAGGGCTAACGGATTAGCCTACACAATAACAAACACACGGCGGTACAGAAATAGCCGCTTCTAAGCCTGCTTAACAAAAGAGGCGGCAACGCAGTCGCGGAGAACAAAGAAGCGACCGCGACGCTCATTAAGGCGCGCGGCCGCTCGTTAAGGTTGTCAAAGAGACGTCGATCCGAACGTACTTTTCCGTTCCGCCGGTTCAGGTGTCGATGTTTTACTTACCGTCAAATACGTCTCTTAATTCAGCGGGGGCCACGTCCCCTGTAACTCCCGGCTCTATTTAAAAGTTTTTAATCATATTCACCGAGCGCTGGAAGGATTGCCGTCGCCTGAGAAGTTTGAGCCGGTGATCAGGACTGCGGCGTCTGCAGCCGCCGGGTCTCGGCTACGCTGCGACTCGACTCCGGAGCGTCTTCCTTGCCTCCGCGGGAAAATCTATAGGCGCCGTGGCTGACAGCCGCGCTTTAAAATGCTGATCTATTGCTTTTACATGGAAAGAGATGTGGGCTCCTGGCCACGGAGAATACTGCATCCCCCGTCGGAGAGCGCGCGGCGGGAAAAAAATAAGCAATTTTCGTCTTGGCTTAGGGCCTCGCCGAAACGCCGCGGCCACCGGTGACCTCGCCGCCGCTGACAGTTCTGCTGATGTGCGTGCTGAGAGCGCCGCGTTTAAATGAATCTCAATTTCCTTTATTAATTTCCGAATGTCACTGTGAGTTTGCCTCTAAGTGGACATGACCTGACATTTCTGCCGGGTGTCGGACAAGCGACGGGGACCGCCGGCGCATTTTTAGCTTCGCGGCGGCGGCGGCGGCGGCGTGCCGGCCATGTTGAGCGGGGTGACGGGGGGGGAGTGTTCCGCGCAAAGGCTGGCGGGAAACTTTTCAGATCATGGGATAAAGGTTACGGCGATTAGTGTGCTGAGATAATGCCGCCGTCGTAAGAGAATTAAAGAGGAACTCCTCGCAGAAATCGGATGTTGGGACTTTGCTGCCCTCTCAAGGTTACAAGTGAAGTCATTGCTTAATAATGACATTTAATCTGCTTTTAACAAGTATGGAGGAACGACGATACTGGTCTGGTTGCACACTGCACTGTTCTCCTCTGGATGGACGCACCTGCGCTCACGACCATATATGGACAGACTATACCTGGCCGTGCAGGTGCAGTATGTGCAGGTGCCTTGAAGACTTCTGGCCTGCGTCTTATAACTCCTCCCCAAGCCAATGCGCTATTTAGTGATCAGCCAAGACTTTGTGACATTGTGACATCACAAGTGGGAGTGTCCAGATGCAGATGGGGCGATGGATGGATCGGTCGCGCACTTGGTACAGTCCACCGGGTGCAGTCGGCCGGTGGACTGATCCGGTCAGCGTACGTCTGGGCACTCCCACTTGTGATGTCACTGTCGCACTGCCAACTTTGGTCACAGGACAATTTTGAGCGGTCTTGTCTTGTGATGGCTAATCACGCTCCCAGCTGGTGGTAAAGTAGCGGCCCTTTAAACGTCCCCTCGTTTATTTCGGAACATTTCAGACGGACCGGAATCCGGTCGTACTCCCCACTGATTCTAATGAGCTTATAAATAATTCATTAAAATATTACAATTCCAGCGTTTGCATTTTACAAAGAAATGTCCTTCCGAATGGATGGGACGGATTCCAGTTGCAATTAAATGAATGTTTCATTCCGTCATGTCATTTGTTTCGTCGTGTTGTGATATACGGTCGTCCGGTGTGTTCGCCCGTAATCCTCCGATAAAAGAACGCGCTGGCAGGGCCGTCAGACGCCTGTCTCACTGCTGTCTGCCTGTCTCTCTCTCTCTCTCTCTCTCTCTCTCTGTCTGTCTCTCTCTGCATCTACCTCTCTCTGTCAACCTCTTCCCTCTCTCTATCTTTCTATATCTCTCTCTCTCCCAGGTGAACGATGAACTATTAATGTCTTGTTTTTAAATTATTTCTCAACTGTTCCTTTCTGAGTATTTTCAAATAGAACCTCTCAACTCTCTCTCCCCCCTCTCTATGTCTCTCTCCCTCTCCCTCTCTCACACTGTCTCTTCCTCCTCTTTACATCTCTCTATCTCTTTCTCTCTCTTGAACCTTCGCTCTCTCTCTTGCTCCCCCTCTCTCTATGTCTCTCTCCCTCTCCCTCTCTCTATGTCTCTCTCCCTCTCCCTCTCTCGTGCTGTCTCTCAATTTTCCTCTTTCCATCTCTCTCTCTCCCTTCCTGAACCTTCGCTCTCTACCTCTCTCTCTCTCTCTCTCTCTCTCTCTCTCTCTCTCTCTCCATCTGTCTCTGCTTCTCTTAACGCCAGCTGCCCCTCCCCCAGTGTAGATACTAATGAGCTGTTAGCTCCACCCTGCTCCACCGCCCCGCTCTGCAAAACAAACACACTCACACACACACACACACACACACACACACACACACACACACAGCCTCCCATGTGACCGCCGTTAGCTCAGCCTGCCAGCACCCAGCAGGTCTGCACCGGGAGGACTCTATCAGCCTCGCTCTCTGCGTCTCTATAGCTCTCTATCGGCCTCGCTCTCTGCGTCTCTATGGCTCTCTATCAGCCTCGCTCTCTGCGTCTCTATGGGCTCTCTATCAGCCTTCGCTCTCTTGCGACTCCTATGGGCTCTCTATTCGGCCTCCGCTTCTCTGCGTTCTTATTGGCTCTCTTTACAGCCTCGGCTCTCTGCGCCTCTATAGCTCTCTATCGGCCTCCGCTTCTCTGCGGTCTCTATGGCTCCTATTCAGCTCGCTTCTTCTTGCATCTCTATGGGCTCCTCTATCGGGCCTTCGCCTCTCTGCGTCTCTGATGGCTTCTCTTTTCACCCTCGGCTCTCTGTTCTTCTATGTTCTCTCTATTCAGCCTCTGCTCTCTGCTTCTCTATGTCTCTCTATCGGCCCTCGGCTCTCTGGTACTGTCCGGCCTCGCTCTCTTGCGTCTCTATGGCTCTCTATCAGCCTCGCTCACGTCTCTCTCTCCCTCTGGTCCTCTTAATGTCTCTCTCTCTTCTCTCTACCTCTCTCCCTCTCTCCCTGGCACTCTCCCTCTCTCGGCCTCTCTCTCGCCTCATTCCAGTCACTTTCCTTGACTGTCA
>PIJE02003170.1:17500-25000 GCA_002895965.2 Coryphaenoides rupestris | reverse complement strand
CTCATTTTGTCTGCCGGGACGGGATTCACCGTTACTCCCCCCCACTCACCCTCACCCTCACCTCCCACCCTCTTTAAGAACCACAGCAACGCTCGCTTCTCCTCCTCCGGGGAGCCGTGATCACCTTAGAAATGAGCGATTAGGATAATTATTTCAGGGGAGAAAGATGCCTATTAGGGAACCTCTGTTCAATATGAGGAGCAACAGATGAGCCAACGGTCATTAGCACGACTCCTGCTCGCCTGGTGCTCCGTGAAGCTTCCGTCGGGGACTCTCTGCTTTATTATTATTGTTACCGGGAAATATAATTAGCATTAATCACCACGCAGTGTTTGTATAGCATCGGCATTAACATTAGCTTAATGTTGGTTACCTGCTGCTCGCTGTGAGTCCTGGTTCACAGAAAAACGGTCAGCAGAATTAACCTGAATATTGAATTTCACTCCACGGGGAGTCTGGGCCACGTTGGTGCAAAACCTTATTTTATTATATATTTTCTGTGTACAAAAATAAATACACTTGAGTGGGGGTCAAGCATAGAAATATGCACACGTCAAGCTGTGTGTGTGTGTGTGTGTGTCTATGTATACATAGTATGGATAGGTGTGTGTGCAGGAGTATCCTCATACATACTGTATGTCTTAATTATACAATTTCTACTAATCTGATCTCGGCCTAATTCATTCCTCCCTGATTAACGTACAATTCTGTATTTTTGTGAACACATGGAAAGAATCTTCTTATTATTGTACAGTAGTATAGTATGTAATATTCATATAGTTCTAATTCAGGGAGTTATCAGCCTGTAGTACAGTCTGAGGCCCTCTCTCCCTCCTCACCTCCCTCTGGAACTCTCTCCCTCACACCCCATTATTATTATTATTATTATTATTATTATTATTGTTGCTGTTATATTATGGTTTTTGTTTGTTTTGTTTTATATATTATTATTGTTATTGTTGTTATATTATGTTGTTATTATGTTATATTATTGTTTATTATCATTATTATTATCATAATTATATTATTCATTATTATATTATATTATTATTATCATTATTATTATATATTATTATTGTTATTATTATTATTATCATTATTATTATTATTATCATTATTATTATTATTATTATTATTATTATTATATTATTATTGTTATCATTATTATTATTGTTATTATTATTATTATCACGTCAATGGAAAGAATGTTGAGGGGGGGGGGACGGAATAGAGGGGAGCACCCGCACTGCTCGTATGTGAGGGGAGGGAGGAGCCGGACGGAATAGCAGTGAGCACACACTACTGAGGCTTCTTCTTCTCTTCCTCCGTGTTTTCTTCTTCTTCGGGGAATTAAAACACAATGCTAACATGCTAACCAGCGAGCTAAAGTGGCCAGGCGGGATGATAACGATGATAATGCTGATGGTAACGATGATGATAATGATGATGACGGACGGTGTGTAACAGATGAAGAGTCGGGACGCGGACACCGGATGAGGCTAACGACGCTCTGCTAGGCGGCTAGCTTGTTATCACCAAGGTAGGCTACGCTAGTTAGCATCCGATGCGTTTTTGTTTAAAAATAATAATATTTATAATAATAATTAGTGTTTGTTTCACGCGTCACTGTCTCTCCCGTCCTCATATTAAATGTTAAAACACGTCATTAAGGTTTAACACAGCGGCGGGGGAGGCGGGGTTCCTGCGACAGCTTCACGCTAGCGCCGAAATGCGTTAGCCACATGAGTGGATCCGGGCGGGAATGTTAGCCGGGGAGCTAGGCTAACTAGCCGCTAGCCTCAATCAGCTGTGTGTGTGTGTGTGGACAGTTTGACAGCTCAGACGTAAGGTCATCATAATAATACTTTGTTATATTATATTGTATTATATTATATTATTTTCCATTATATTATATTACATTGTTATATTATATTATTTTACATTATATATGACATTATATTATTTTACATTATATTATATTATATTACATTATTATTTTACATTATATAATATATTATTTTACAGATATTATTTGACATATTATATTATTTGACATATTATATTATATTACATATGAGATATTAGATGTTTTGATGTTAGATGTTAGATGTTAGATATTATATGTTGGATATTAGATGTGTTTTCTGTGTCTCCAGTGAGTTCCGAGGTGGGCCCGTGGGCCAGTGATGTCCCAGACCCTCCCGGCTGCTGCTGTCGACATGCTGGAGACGCCGCCAGGGTACCCGTTCGAAGAGATCGATTATGTTGATATCGAGGTGGAGGAGGTGAGCCCCTGTAACGTGACCACCGCGCTGTTCCCAGCCACAATCTAGAAGGGTCTTATTGGCAGCTGAGTTGGCAACATGCAAGGAGTATTCCTGATATGCTGCTGGTGTATTGAAGTAATTGCATATTGACTGTACTGTACTGTATGTGTATATTAAATAAAGAAAGTACGAAATTAAATCTGTACGATCCAGTATCGATGAGTATGAAGTGTAATTCCATGCAAAATGTACATGGCTTTTATTAAGAACACTCTCTAAATTCAAATAGACTCTAAAGTGAGTGTAACCGGTTGTAGCTGTTATCGGTAACGAACCCCATTGGGTTCCAGGTGGTGGGCAGAGGAGCGTTCGGCGTGGTCTGCAAGGCCAAGTGGAAAGGCAAAGACGTGGCGATCAAGACCATCGAGAGCGAGTCGGAGAGGAAGGCGTTCATCGTCGAGGTACAGTCCTCCCAGCAGGAACCACACACACACACACACACACACACACACACACACACACACACACACACACACACACACACACACACACACACACACCTCTCTCTGTAATCTCCTGCTTGATAACATCTGAGCAGGTTTCATCATCTTACTGCACAACACCGCTGTGCTAACGTGGAACCACTGCACACATCTGTCCCCTCCCTCCTGTTGTCCACAGCTGCGCCAGCTCTCTCGTGTGAATCACCCCAACATCGTGAAGCTGTACGGCTCCTGCAATTTGCCGGTAAGTGTGTTTGTGGGTGGGTGGGTGGGTGGGGGTGTGTGTGTGTGTGGGTGTCACGAAACTATTCTTGCGGTGGTGTGTTTTCTCTAATGAACCAGTGTTCCTTGATGAGCTCCTTCACGGCTGTTGATGGTGTGACTCTTAATAGCTCTGTTCCTCTCGTTGAGGAGAAGGTGGAGCTTTATTAAAGCCATTAACCGCTGATGTTCCTGGATGTTCCCCCCCCCCCGTCAGGTATGTCTGGTGATGGAGTACGCAGAGGGCGGGTCCTTGTACAACGGTGAGTCTTCATTGGCTGATGTTTTGATGCCCAACTGGCACACAGCTATTGCTTTTTTTTTTGTGTGACAATCATTTCAGGTCATTTGCTGAAATTGGTTTCTGGTTGTTTTCTGGTCTTCTATCAATTTAATTCACACTAGATCACATTTAACTGTTGCGTATTGACAAAATGAAATATTGCAAATGCATTTCCGTCCATAATGGCACAGAGTTGTGTGGCACATTTATTTATATGTGGCCTCACATTTCACGAAAATATGAATTTTCCCAACAAAACCGCGATTGAGTTTCTAAAAGGTTCAATGTTGTTCAGTCTTAAAACCTTTTTAGTTTAAGAGGGAAGTAATCCCTTATAATATAAAATAAGTGTTAAAAATGTGTCAGGTCAGTTTCAGTCTCCGCTAGTATTTGGCGCCTGGCTTCTCTGGAGGCGTTCCCACGGCGACTGGCCCGTGTGTTTGACCGCCTGCTCTCCCTGTGGTCCTCAGTGCTGCACGGCGCCGAGCCCCTCCCCTTCTACATGGCGTCCCACGCCATGAGCTGGTGCTTCCAGTGCGCCCAGGGCGTGGCCTACCTGCACGGCATGAAGCCCAAGGCCCTCATACACCGAGACCTGAAGCCCCCCAAGTAGGTTCCTCCTCCACCCTCCATCTCCTCCACCCCCACCTCCTCCACCCTCTATACCTCCTCCACCCCAACCTCATACACAGACCTGAAGCCTCCCAAGTACATTACTCCACCCCCCCTCCATCTCTCCTCTCTCTGCCTCCACCTCCTCCATCCCTCCCCCCATCTCTCTGTCTCTCTGTCCCTCTCTGTCTTTCTCTCTGTGTCTCTGTCCCTCTCTCTGTCTCTCTGTCTCTCTCTATGTCTCTCTGTGTGTCTGTCTCTGAGCCCTATGATCAGCTGACCCACAGGGGCCTCGTATAAAGCGGAGCCCTGCACCACACAGCCCTCTTAAGGTTGCTATTAGGAGTGAAGTTTGCGTTGCTTCTGTGATGTCCTCCGGTCCGTCCTGGTAGACGTGGCGTGGTGCCGGCGGTGGCTGCTGAAGCCTGCGTCCTAACAACAGCTGCAGTGTAATATTCACCAGACTGCTGCTTGCTTGCTTCTCCTCTTCCTCCTCCTTGCCCCCCCCCCCAGTCTGCTGCTGGTGGTCCGGCGGCACCGTGCTGAAGATCTGCGACTTTGGGACGGCGTGCGACATCCAGACCCACATGACCAACAACAAGGGCAGCGCGGCCTGGATGGCACCCGAGGTGTTCGAAGGTGAGGAGGAGTCTCTATAATTTCTTCACATTCCCTCCTTTGTTTGGTCGAGTGGCAGTTGCTCTCATTGTAAAGAACTCCCATTGTGCCACCAGGTGTGAGTGTGATTAGCCCTTCCAAGCTCTTTGAAAAACCGGTTTCATCTCCGGTTTTGATCCTCCTACTGTGGATAGATCAGCCTACCAGTTGCGACAGTACAGTCCACTGGGTAGGCTGGTCGGCCGATCTATCCAGCATACCATATTTCACCAGGGTTGTATAACGGTTACATTTCAGCGCTTCACAACTCTTGTCATAAACGTGACAAACACAGCCTCGTAAACGGCAACACGACGCTACATATCAGCTGTCTCTGGATTCCTGGTCCCCGCTCCACTCGGCCCTAACTCACCATCAGCCTTAATCTGTTTACTTTTTATTGACGCTACCCTCCCAAGCACGGCTAAGGAGGACAACAACAACGACGACAATGTAGAGTAGAGTAGCGTAGCGATGCCAGTGGATTTATTTCCTGGGAGGTGGCGTGCTAATGCGGTTAGCGGCGGCCCATCCGAGACGCGCTATTCTTCCGACGGGGGCGGGGAGGTAGCGTTGTAATTATCTTGTTTTAGACGAGGAGCTACACGACTCCCCTGCAATTAAACTCACCCTCCTCCTCCTCCCCCGACAAACCCCCTGTGCTGCCTCGTCTGCGGCGGTGAAAAGCGATCCGATAGCCCACAGTTCGCTAATGTGCACTTTAAATTCTGCAATAAGCGACGTAATTAAGGAACCCCAACGCTGAGATTACAACTCTCTTTCAGTTTCTTGCGTTGTTCTCCCCCGGAGCTGTGGATCGCCACGCAACGTCGACTTTTATCGATTTATATGTACCCCGCAGTCCTGCCCTTGTGTCTCAGCCCACGTGGACACCGCTCTTATGCATCCTCCTCTACCGTCGTCTCCATCACCACCTCATCCAACGCCCCCACCACCAGTATCCCCGCTCCCACCTCCACCAGCACCAGCAATCCTCGTCGCCACCTAACCCTGAGTCTCTCTCTCTCTGTTTCCTTACCTCGCTCTCCCTGGCAGGCAATAACTACAGTGGTCTAACCCTGAGTCTCTCTCTCTCTCTCTCTCTGTCTCTATACCTCTCTCTCCCCAGGCAGGCAGTAACTACAGTGGTCTAACCCTGAGTCTCTCTCTCTCTCTCTCTCTCTCTCTCTCTCTGTGTCTCCTTACCTCTCTCTCCCCGGGCAGGCAGTAACTACAGTGAGAAGTGTGACGTGTTCAGCTGGGGCATCATCCTGTGGGAGGTGATCACGCGCAAGAAGCCCTTCGACGAGATCGGAGGCCCCGCCTTCAGGATCATGTGGGCGGTCCACAACGGTGAGTCCCACCTCTTCCTCCCCCTCCTCTCTGCTGAGGGTCCCCTGGCTGGAAGAGATGCAAAGTTTACCCGTGAAACCCGGAGTCGTGGGTCACAATTCTGTTTTTGCGTCACAATTTTCTTTTCCACAAATGTTTTTTTTTAATTTTTCCTTTTGTGGATTTGGATATTTCGCTTGTATTTCGATTTAATTGTTCAGCCCGCACATCTACACGTGTATTTTATTGTGTATGCCATGCAGATATTTATTTCGTACTCTTATCTTATTTTGGATATTCTTGGGTCTACCCTCACCTCGTCCTGAACAGTTTCCATGTGTTCACTTCGGCTCTGTGGCTCTGAGGGTTTTGTCGTTAAATCCCGATCTGTAGGTTACTTCCTGAAGCTGTAATTACGACGAGGGGCTTTATTTTACAAATACTCTTGACTCGACCTTCACTATTAAAAACAGATCTCGGTTAGTTAAACAGTGTGTCGCGGGGGGGGGCAGCTGTGTGGCTTACTCCGCGGCTTTAGCCTCGCGCCGAGATGGATAGCGCCGTGCTAACGGAGATGCTAGCGGTTTCCCCGGAGAGGCCGGCTGAGCCCCTGTGAGTCATTAGCGACACCTGGTGCTTGCCGGCGCTTTAGCATACGAGCAATTAGCAAGACGGGGGCCCCTTTACGCTCAATGTCCCCCAGGGGCCCGGTAAAGAGGCGATGTTCATGCAGAGCCATTAGGGACTGTTCTACCACGCGTCTTGTACACCGGCATTAACGGGACCCTGTCGCCATGGCAACGGGAGGAGAGAGAGGAGAGCATCCTATTCACCGCTTTCCACGCCGAATGGAGTCATTCATAATAAGCGACCCGCTTATGTGTGTGTGTGTGTTGTTTAATGTTATGATGAAAGACCCCCTCTACCCCCCCCCCGTGGGGAATGAGCAGTATTTATCTAAGGTGTCGCAATTTAGTCACTTAGAAGACACCTTCATCTAAAGCGACTTGCAATACGTTTTATAGCTGTCGGTCGTTACAGAGCAGGTGAGGGTTGGGTGGGGGGGGGGGGCAGCGTTTCAAGGAGGTCTGCAGGTGGACGTGGACGTTAGGGATTGAACCAGAAACCTTTTAGGCTGAGTGACAAACTAGCTAACTCGCTGAATATGTATTGAAATGGAGCTGTAGCGTTCATTAGGTGGAGTAATTCACGAACAATAACAATAAAGCACGAGAAATAGTGCTGTGTGCGTGTATTAAATGGTTTGTGGGGTCCCTGAGGGGAGCATCTTAACCCACGGTGGTCCCTGAGAGGCGGCGTCTAACCCTCACCGGTGGTCTCACTGTGCTGCTGGTGTGTGTCTCTCTCCCACCACCAGGCACGCGGCCCCCGCTCATCAAGAACCTGCCCAAGCCCATCGAGAGCCTGATGACTCGCTGCTGGTCCAAGGACCCGTCCCAGAGGCCCTCCATGGAGGAGATCGTCAAGATCATGACCCACCTCATGAGGGTAGGTAGACCCACACACACACACACACACACACACACACACACACACACACACACACACACACAGAGGGTAATGA
>PIJE02003170.1:0-15000 GCA_002895965.2 Coryphaenoides rupestris | reverse complement strand
TGTGCGCGTGCATGTGTCCGCAGCACGTCCGCAGTATAAGCGGGGTCACCGTAAGACCGCGTCGCACGGCACCATTCTGGACGTACCCAAGATCGTCGTCACAGGTATCACCGTGGAAACCAACACCTCCCCCTCCTCTCCCTCTTCCTCCTCCTCCTCCTCCTCCTCCTCCTCCACACCCCCAGATGGGAGGTGTGGGTGTGTGGCTGGCTGGCTTCACTCAAACCCTCTGGATACACCCTGACCCTCCACCTCCACAAGCACCACCTTCTCTCTACCTTCCACCCTCGTCAGACTGCCGGGGGGCCTCCATCTCTCTCTAGCTTCCATGGCTGGATCTGAGGGCCTCGGCACGGCCAGATGGAAGGGGGCGGGGAAGGGAGTCTTTCTTTGGTTGCCATGGAAGCAAGGCTTCCAACAATGAACACCTCCAACCATATAGCGGATCAGATTTGACCGTTTTGCGTTATTAAGTTTAATGAATTTATTAAAACAACTGTTTGACTCGGAGGTTTTTACACAGAAAAAAAGCAACATTTTGGACCCTGCATGGCAGCAAAACACAAACTGGTTTCTCCTACAACTGATCGCACCTTTTGAAGATTCTTATTCATTGTGATGTGCAAACCACAGAAATCAGACCGACGTTGTGATTGGTTGGTATCACAACCTAATAATGAATAACTAAATCAATTATTTCACGCATTGATCAAAGGGGTTTCCCACCACCACCACCAGCAGCAGCAGCCAAAGATTCAATGTTTAATCAATGAAATGCAATGTAAATATTTGATCAACGTGCCGTCTTCTATGGTGGTGGTGGTGGAGGGTGGTGGTGGTGGTGGTGGTGGTGTTTTGGCGTGTCCTGGACTAGTAGCAGACGCCAGGGTCAGCTGGTAGTTCTCTCTGTGTGTGTGTGTTGTGTGTTTGTTTGTGTGTTTGTTTGCTAGACAGACGAGCACTGCATGAGTTAACCAGAGGGATGAGGTCTCACCCGCTGTCACTCACCTTCCTCATCACCGATTTGATTTCCTTTTTCATCCGGATTTATCTCACGACTCCATCTCCATCTTAACCATCATCCTTTAAACGACGAAGCAAAGCGTTCTACGACGTGATGGTTCAATATTCTGCTGTACTGTCTGTCTTCCTGTCAGTTATCATTTTACGGGAGAATTGGGATATTGGCAGCCTAACTTGTTTTGGACTTAAATTGATTTAATTCAACAATTTAATTGAAATATAAACCTCAGTACGTAACCTTAAAACCTAAGAAGTCCCGCTCGATGGCAGATGTAGGGGCACACACACGTCGATTGTAAGATCACCTCTGTGACGCTGGCGTCATCTGGGATGAATACGATATCTCCAGATGAAGCCCCAGATAGTTGTGTCGCTCCAGGCCTGCTGGTCTCTCTGTGCTTCTCTGTGCTGCTGCTGCTGCTGCTGCTGCTGGTGGTGTCTCCGCTGTAGAGCATCCTGGGTGGTGGGGAGTACATGAGTGTCTCTCTTACTCTGTCTCTCTCTTTCTCTCTCTCTGTCTCTCTCTCTGTCTCTCTCCTCTCCTCTCTCTCCTTCTGCCTCTCTGTCTCCCTCTCTTTGTCTCTCTCTGTCTTTCTTTCTGGAATGCTCTCATCACTTCGTTTCCATTAACGATGAGAAAGTGTGTTGATGAGTTCCCTTCACAAGGGGACTGGGCACGAGGCTATTATTACATAACCTTGAGAGGGGTTCAGACCAATCAGGATCCTATCAGGAGCGACAGGCAGCTGCCAGTCGCAGCTTGGTTTAATTGTGACGACTGGGAGACGTCCGGGTTCGATTTCCCCGTGATCCCTACCTGCTACATGTACAGTATCTAAATGGATGTTCACTGTAAGTCAACATTTGCTAACTGGGTGAAGGGGCTTGTGTGGGTTATTGCGATGTCATAGAAGTGGGCGGAGCCACGGCCGCGCTCTCGTTAGAACCGCGGCGGGTACGGCGAACACCTTCCGGACTTTTCCTCCTTTTCCCTCCAACCGCACGGAGTCACGCCTCTCTCCCTCCGTCACGAAAGGTGGCTTCACCTTTGTGGCTCCTCCCCCAGCTCCTCACCCCCTCCCTCACTCTGCTGTGCTCCTCCCCCAGCCGCCTCCGACGCCCAGCGGAGGCGCTCCATCCAGGACCTGCCCGGCATCATGTCCGACACCAGCCAGGTGAGTCCCCGATCCCACGGGAATCCGCCTCCGGGGAGCTAAGACTCGACTCCGGGTTTTTGCTGCAGCCCTGTTGGCTTGCTTCTAATTGGCGTGTCGGGATCAAAACCCGCGCCCGGACTTCTCCTGTCATGACCTGGAGTGTCCACCTCTGATGAGGTCAATAGATTAGATTTGTTTATCTGTGCATTGTAAAAAAAGAAAGTTCTATCTTATCTTACAAACTAAGCTCAAGATACATAATGATATACTGTATATGGTGGAGCTAATAAGCAGGCAACACACAGCGATGTGTTGGACGAGAAACTTGAGATGCGCGGAGCAGGAGCAGAGTAGAACAAACGCATCGCTCCTGAATAATGGATGCTTGTTTTGGGATGATACTGCGTCTGAACCCGTCGCCGTGGCGCGAGCCGACATCTCCGCTGCGTTCCCGGGCCTCACGTCTTGATGAAGGGCAAACATCAAGCCGGGAGATTTGTCGTTTTGGTTGCTGTTGGGTTTTGTTTTTTTTCGCTGAACGCAAATTTTGCCCGCAGCGAAAAAAGTTTTAGTTCAGAGCTGGAGAGAGAGTTGGTTCTCCTTTCAGACACAGCACTTATTAGGGCCTCTCCTCCTCCTCCTCCTCTCAGACACAGCCCTCAATAAGCCCCCTTCTCCTCCTCTTCCTCCTCCTCTCAGACACAGCCCTCAATAAGCCCCCTTCTCCTCCTCTTCCTCCTCCTCTCAGACCTCTCCCCTTCTTCCTCCTCCTCCCTCCTCCTCCTCTCAGACACAGCCCTCAATAAGCCCCCTTCTCCTCCTCTTCCTCCTCCTCTCAGACACAGCCCTCAATAAGCCCCCTTCTCCTCCTCTTCCTCCTCCTCTCAGACACAGCCCTCAATAAGCCCCCTTCTCCTCCTCTTCCTCCTCCTCTCAGACACAGCCCTCAATCATCTCCCTCCTCCTCCTTAATTAGCATTTTTCCTCCTTTTCCCGTCTTCATTGCGCCTCCTCCCTCTCCTCTCCGCCTGTCTGTCTCCCACTTCGCCTCCATCGGCATATTCTCCTCCTCGTCCTCCTTTGCCTCTCCTCCGTCAGAATCTCCCTCCTCCTCCTCCTCCTCCATCAGCATCTCTCTCCTCTCTACTCCTCTTCTCATCCCCTCCTCTCTCCCTACTCTCCTCCTCCTTCTCTCTCCTCCTCCTCCTCCTGTGAAGCGTGTCTATCTGACAGCCGCTCCCCGCCTGCCTCCTCCTGCCATTCTTTTGACAAGTTGAGGAGCTTCCTGTGGGGGAGAGAGAGAGAGAGACGTTTGATATTTCAACCCGGAGAAGATGAAGACACTACCTCCTCTCCTCCTCCTCTCCTCCTCCTCCCACCTCCTCCTCCCACCTCCTCCCCTAACACCTCAAACAGGAGCAGACAGCTTTGAAGGCACAGCACCCCCACCCCCCACCCCCCGGCGATCACGCTCTGCTTTCCCGTTTCCCAAACATCTCGTCGTTCTGTTTGCTTTTTTTTTTTTTTTTTTTTTTTTTTTTTTTTTTTTCTTTTTTTTTTTTTTTTTTTTTTTTTTTTTTTTTTTTTTATTTCTTTTTTTTTTTTTTTTTTTTTTTTTTTTTTTTTTTTTTTTTTTTTTTTTTTTTTTTTTTTTTTTTTTTTTTTTTTTTTTTTTTTTTTTTTTTTTTTTTTTTTTTTTTTTTTTTTTTTTTTTTTTTTTTTTTTTTTTTTTTTTTTTTTTTTTTTTTTTTTTTTTTTTTTTTTTTTTTTTTTTTTTTTTTGTTTTTTTGTGTTTGTTTGTGTTTGTTGTGTGTTTTGTGTTTTTTTTTTGTTGTGTGTGTTTTTGTTGTTTTGTTTTGTTTTTTTGTTGTTGTTGTTTTTGTTGTTTTTTGTGTTGTTGTTTTTGGTTTGTTGTTTTGTTTTTTTGGTTTGTTTGTGTTGTTTTGTTGTTGTGTTTGTGTTTGTTTTGTGTTTTTTGTTTTGTGTGTTTTTTTTTTTGTGTTTTTGGTGTTTTGTGTTTTTGTTGTGTTGTGTTGTGTGTTTGTGTTTTTGTTGTTGTGTTTTTTGTTGTGTTGTGTTTTTTTTTTGTTGTGTGTGTTTGTTTGTTTGTTTGTTGTGGTGTGTTTTGTTTGTTTGTGTGTTGTTGTTTTGTTTTGTGTTTTGTGTTTGTTTGTTTGTGTTGGTGTGTTGTTTGTTTTGTTGTGTTTGTGGGTGTGTGTGTTTGTGTTGTTGTTGTTGTGGTTGTGTTGTTTGTTTGGTGTGTTTGTTGTTGTGTTTTGTTTTGGTGTTGTGTTTTTTGTTTGTGTGTTTTGTTGGTTTGTGTGTTTTTGTGTGTTTGTGTTTGGTGTGTTTGTGTGTTGTTTTGTGGTGTGTTGTTTTGTTGTGTTTGTGTGTGTGTGTGTGTGTTGTTGTGTGTGTGTTTGTGTGTGTGTTGTGTTTGTTGTTGGTTTGTGTTGTGGTGTTTGTTGTTGTTGTGTTTGTTGTTGTTGTGTTTGTTGTTGTTTGTGTTTGTTGTTGTGGTGTGTGTTGTGTTTGGTGTTGTTTGTGTTGTGTTTTGGTTGTTGGTGTTGTTGTGTGTGTGTTGTTGTGGTTGGTTGTGTGTTGGTGTGTGTGTGGTGGTGTTGTTGTTGTGGTGGTTGGTGTTGTGGTTGTGTTGGTGGTGTTGTTGGTGTTGTGTGTGGTGTGGTTGTGTTGTTGGTTGTGTTGTTGGTTGTTGTTGTTGGTGGTGTTGTTGGTGTTGTTGTGGTGGTTTGTGTGTGGTGTTGTGTTTGTTGTGTTGTTTTTGTGGTGTTGTTGTTTGTTTTGTTGTTGTTGGTGTGTGTGTTGGTTGTGTGTTGTGGTGTGTGTGTGTTGTTGTGTTGTGTGGGGTTTTGTGTGGGTGTGTGTTGTGTGTGTTGTTTTTGGGTGTTGTGTGGTGGTGGTGTGTGTGTGTGTGTGTGTTGGTGTTGTGTGTGTGTGTGTGTTTGTGTGTTGGGTGTGTTGTGTGTGTGGTGGTGTGTGGGTGTGTTGGTGTTGTGTGGGTGTGGTTGTGGTGGTGTTGTGGGTGTTGTTGTTGGTGTGGTGGTGGTGTTGGTGTTGGGTGGTTGTTGGTTGGTGTGGTGGTGTTGTTGGTGTGGTGGTGGTTGTTGTTTTTGGTTGGTGTTGTTTGTTGTTGGTGTTGTGTTGTTGTGGTGGTGGTGGTTGTTGGTTGTTGTTGTGTTGGTTTTGTTGGTTGTGTTTTGTTGTGGTTTGTTGTGTTTTGTGGTGGTTTTGTTGGTTTTGTGTTGTGTTGGTTGTGTGTTTGTGTGTTTGTTGTGGTTTTTTGTTTGTGGTTTGTGTGTTTGGTGGTTGTGTGTGTTTGTGGTGGTTTGGGTTTGTGTGTTGTTTGTGTGTGTTGGGTGTGTGTGGGTGTGGTGTTGTGTTGGTGTTGGTGTGGGTTGTGTGTGTGTGGTGGTGGTGTGTGGTGTGTGTTGGTGTCGTTTGGGTTGTGTGTTGTGGGTGTTGTTGTGTGGTTTTGTGTGGTGGGTTGGTGGTTGTGGTTGGTTGGGGTGTGTGTGTGTGTGTTTTGTGTGGTGTGTGGGGTGGTGTTGGTTGTGGTGGTGGTTGGGTGGGGTGGTGGGTTGTTGGTGTGTGGTTGTTGGGTGGTTGGTTGTTGTGGTTTGGTGGTGTGTGTGTTGTTGTTGTGTGTGTTGGTGTTGTTTGTGGGTGTTTTGTGTGTTGTTGGGTTGTTGTGTTGTTGTGTTGTGGTTGTGTGTTGTTTGTGTGTGGGTTGGTTGTTTTGTGGTTTGGTTGTGTTTTGTGTTGTTGTGTTGTGTTGTGTTGTTTTGTGTTGTGTTTGGTTGTGTTGGTGGTTGTGTTGGGTTGTGTCTGGTTGTGTTTGGTTGGTTGTGTTGTGTTGTGTTTGGTTGTGTTTGGTTGTGGGGGGGGGGGGGGGGGGGGGGGTGGGGGGGGGGCGCCCCTGATATAGCCTTCCCGATAACAATATTAGTTTCCTTGGGCTTCTTCCTCCATTATTTCTGCTGTCTTCTAGCATCCTTCTGGTGTTAGAAGCTGGGCGGGGACCGGATGAAACTGTTTAACCCCGCTCCGTAAGCAGGTAATCTCGCCCACGCAGGAGCATCCGTATTTAAACAAATTTTTCTCTCTTAATCTGGCCGGTAATTTTCGATTCTTGGAGGCAAATCAAAACATTTATACTACCATTGATTATAATAAACGGCTCCAGCCATCCCTCCAATATCAGACACCTTTGTTTGTCTGGCCGTGTTAATTACAGCAGTTCTTCTTTTACTCTCTCTTCCTGTGCTGGCGGCTGGAATTACAATACTTTTAACAGATCGAAATCTTAACACCTCCTTTTTTGACCCAGCCTGGTGGAGGAGAACCCCATTTTTGTACCAGCACCTTTTCTGATTTTTTGGCCATCCCGAAGTATATATTTTGATCTACCCGGCTTTGGAATAATCTCCCACATCGTGGCTTATATACTCAGGCAAAAAAGAACCATTTGGTCATATGGGAATAGTCTGAGCCATAATGGCCATTGGACTTCTGGGGCTTTATTGTGTGAGCGCATCATATATTTACCGTAGGGATGGATGTTGACACACGAGCCTACTTCACATCCGCTACTATAATTATTGCCATTCCAACAGGTGTTAAAGTATTAGCTGATTAGCAACCCTTCACGGGGGCTCAATTAAATGAGACACCCCCTCTTCTATGAGCCCTTGGGTTAATTTTCCTCTTCACAGTCGGGGGACTAACAGGCGTAGTACTAGCCAACTCATCCTTAGACATTGTTCTTCATGATACCTACTACGTAGTTGCTCATTTCCATTATGTCTATCTATAAGGTGCAGTATTTGCTATTATGGCAGCTTTCGTCCATTGATTTCCTCTATTTTCAGGTTACACCCTTCATGACACTTGGACTAAAGTGCATTTCGGCGTAATATTTTTAGGTGTAAATTTAACATTTTTTCCCCAACACTTCCTAGGTTTAGCAGGGATACCACGACGATACTCAGACTACCCCGATGCCTATGCACTCTGAAATTCTATCTCTTCTATCGGCTCTCTTATTTCTCTGACAGCAGTAATCATATTCCTTTTTATCCTCTGGGAAGCCTTTGCTGCGAAACGAGAAATCAAGGCAGTAGAATTAACCACCACTAACGTTGAATGGCTTCACGGATGTCCTCCTCCATATCACACATTTGAAGAACCCGCCTTTGTCCAAACACATTATTAATTCGAGAAAAGAGGGTGTCGAACCCCCATCTATTGGTTTCAAGCCAATCACATTACCGCTCTGTCATTTTCTTAATGAGCCTCTGGTGAAATAATCACGCTGCCTTGTCAAGGCCGATTTGTGGGTCAAACCCCCACCTGGCTTTTATATAATGGCTCACCCATCACAACTAGGTTTCCAAGACGCAGCCTCCCCTCTTATGGAAGAATTACTGCACTTTCATGACCACACCCTCATGGTCGTATTTTTAATCAGCACTCTCGTTCTTTACATTATTGTAGCTATAGTCTCCACTAAATTGACTGACAAACTTATTTCAGACTCTCAAGAAATCGAAATCATTTGAACTATTCTCCCTGCCTTCCTCCTCCTCTCAGACACAGCCCTCAATAAGCCCCCTTCTCCTCCTCTTCCTCCTCCTCTCAGACACAGCCCTCAATAAGCCCCCTTCTCCTCCTCTTCCTCCTCCTCTCAGACACAGCCCTCAATAAGCCCCCTTCTCCTCCTCTTCCTTCTCCTCTCAGACACAGCCCTCAATCATCTCCCTCCTCCTCCTTAATTTGCATTTTTCCTCCTTTTCCCGTCTTCATTGCGCCTCCTCCCTCTCCTCACCGCATGTCTCTGTCTCCCACTTCGCCTCCATCGGCATATTCTCCTCCTCCTCCTTTGCCTCTCCTCCATCAGAATCTCTCTCCTCTTCTCATCCCCTCCTCTCTCCCTACTCTCCTCCTCGCCGCCTCCTCCTCCTTCTCTCTCCTCCTCCTCCTCCTGTGAAGCGTGTCTATCTGACAGCCGCTCCCCGCCTGCCTCCTCCTGCCATTCTTTTGACAAGTTGAGGAGCTTCCTGTGGGGGAGAGAGAGAGAGAGACGTTTGATATTTCAACCCGGAGAAGATGAAGACACTACCTCCACCCCCCCTCCTCTCCTCCTCCTCTCCTCCTCCTCCCACCTCCTCCTCCCACCTCCTCCCCTAACACCTCAAACAGGAGCAGACAGCTTTGAAGGCACAGCACCCCCACCCCCCACCCCCCGGCGATCACGCTCTGCTTTCCCGTTTCCCAAACATCTCGTCGTTCTGTTTGCTTTTTTTTCGAGCCTCCACTCCTCGGAGTCCGGGGGTCGCGCAGAGTTCAGGGGCCAACAACTCTGCTCTCGGTTGTGTTGTGGTGGTTGTTGTCCTTGTTGTGGTTGTTGTCGTTGTTGTTGTTGTGGTGTTGTCCTCCTAGCCGGTCCCGACGAGGTCAGGAATGTGTTCGCCGTTTTTTTTTGGGTTTTTTTTGGTCTGGGACCGTGGAGCAGGACTTTTGCGACATCCAGTCGGCTCCACCAGACCGCTCGGCTCGATTTCATTCGCATTCAACGTCGAGTCAAATGTGTTTTGAGTTTTTCTTGCCCGAAATTAATGTCTGCGATCAAAGTACGATCTTATCTTTCATAATCGAGTCAAATCCGTGGAGAATTTTTCTTCCCCCGAATTTAACGTCTGCCATCAAAGTACGATCTTATCCGTTATTACCGTGTGCTTCTATTTTACGTTAATCTTTCAGAAATGTGCCTTTTTTTTCGACCAAACCGTGCGATGGTTTTACACTAATTTTACAATCTGCATTAGCTTACCGTTCCACGCACGGTCATTCAAGTGAATGCGTATCTAAAGCGTCCCTTGTGTTGTAATATAGGACAGATTTAAGCTGAACAAAACGATATAATATAACGATGAAATACAACCTGTCTGGTGTCATTCACGGGCGTCTCTGATTGGCCGAGCGGGGGGGGTGATTGACGGCTTGTTGTTGTCCACTCACAGGGCAGCAGGAGCAGCAGCCGGTCGTCCAGCCCCAACATGAGGATTATGGCGTCGGACAAGGCGGGTGGGCGTGGCTACTACTCCCCCGACGAGCCCGCAGGTACCCCGCCGCCATCTTGGACCTGGCACGCTGGCACGGCGGAAATCAGTCGAAATCAGACGATACTTCACTGTTATTATCATTTAATATTAATATAATGAAATATATAATTATAATATTAATGTATAATATCATACATATATTCCCGAACGCTTATACTTTGTACTCATGACATCAGACAAAGTTAAAAAACCCGTCAACCTTTTATTCGTCTCTCTCCCTCAGACACAAACGGTTCGGACAACTCCATTCCCATGGCGTACCTCACCCTGGACTACCAGCTGCAGGTCAGCCAATCAGCTTCTAGCGCTGACCCCAACGCCCGCTTCTGATTGGCTCAAATTGGTGCCGCGCAAATTTCCCTTCTCCACGGTGATGTCACACACGCACGGTGTCATCACCGCGGCACCGGTGGTGGCGGCGGCGGCGGCGGCCAATCAGAACGTGGCGCTGCCGTTCAGCCCAGGTGTTCATCCTGCCGTCTCTTGGCTTGCTTGAGGCTTAATTGGTTAATTGGTTTGTTGATTGTGTCGTTAAGTTGATTGCTGAGCAGGTGGCAGCTGGCTTAGCCCACCATCCAAACTCATTATCCTTTGACAATATTTCAAGTTCTTAGTGGGAAATGAAAACACGACGGATCATTTTAAATCAAAGCACAGATCAGCATAATTATTGTATTATTTATTATGTGTGTGTGTGTCTGTGGGCGTGTCCTTGTCTGTGGGCGTGTCCGTGTGTGTGTGTGTGTGTGTGTGTGTGTGTGTGTGTGTGTGTGTGTGTGCGTGTGTGTGTGTGTGTGTGTGTGTGTGTGTGTGTCCTGCCCCCCCCAGCCTCTGACCCCGTGCCCCAACTCCAAGGAGTCCATGGCCGTGTTCGAGCAGCACTGTAAGATGGCCCAGGAGTACCTGAAGGTGCAGACGGAGATGGCCCTGCTCATCCAGAGGAAGTGAGGAGCCGCCGTTTCCCTTTTCCCGTTTCCTGTTGTTTTAAATGGAGGCATGAAGCTCCACCTCTCGCGGGAGGCTGACTCCTCCCCGTCTTCCTTGTTCCCGGCAGGAAGGAGCTGGTGGTGGAGCTGGACCAAGACGAGAAGGACCAGCAGACCACGTCGCGGCTGGTCCAGGAGCACAAGAAGCTGCTGGAGGAGAACAAGAGTCTGGCCACCTACTACCAGAAGTGCAAGAAGCAGCTGGACCTCATCCGCGTGCAGCAGCACAAGAGACACGCCTCCTGATCCACCCCCCCGCCCCTCCTTCAGGCCACGCCCACAGCAGCAGCAGCAGAAGAGACACGCCTCCTCATCCATTCAGGCCACGCCCACAGCAGCAGCAGCACAAGAGACACGCCTTCTGATCCACCCCCCCTCCTTCGGTCCACACCCACAGCAGCAGCGACATGCTTCCTCATCCCCTCAGGCCACGCCCTCCTCATCCCCCTTAGGCCACACCCACCGCCTCCCCTCCTCCTGCTCGTAGTGATTACTGGTCGCTAGTAGTTACGCCGCCATGTTGAATTTGCCCGGGTCGCCAGACGATGGCGATGCACTTCCTGTTACGACCGCCGCCCGACAGGAAGTGGACGGACGCATTGCCGCTGCTGCAACGTGATTGGACGACGGGGAGAGAGAGAGAGAGAGTAGGGCGGCGAATCGGTGGTCTTTCTTTCTTTTATCGCTTTTATTTTGGACGTTTTTAAGATTTGTAAGAAAAGAAAATGCATCGTGCCAAGTCTGCTTTAGGGTGCAGTGATAAGCCCCTCCCACACCTGAGGTCTGCACACCTGAGGTCTGGACCCCTGCTGTGAGGAGGCCTGCGGTTGAACTGTGTCCTCTGTCCTGCATGCTGCGTCCTGCACCTCCTCCCCCTCCTCCTCTCCCCCACTCTCACCCCCCCCCCCCCCATCCACCTGGAGGGAGGGAGGGAGGGAGGGAGGGAGGGAGAGAAAGAGCGGGAAAAAAGGGAGAGACTCCTCCCCTTCTCCTCATCGCCGTCCTCCTCCTCCTCCTCCTGGGGAAAAAAACGTTTTGCACACCTTTGCGGGACACACTAACGACCCCCCCCCCCCCCTCCTCCCCCAGACTCCTCCCCCCCCCGTCTCTCCCAGGCTCCTCCCCCCCCCCCCCCCAAGCGATGGATAGACAGACGTATAGATTATATTTTTTTGCTGACATTGTTGTGAACTACAGCGAGGAGGACACATGGGTTCTGCTGTTGTCACGGGTTAACCAATGGGAGGTGGCGGTGTTCACTGTGTGCGTCTTCACGTTCCCGCCAATCAGAGACGGTTATGTTCACCGATCCTGTCTCCTGCCGGGTAACCGATGACGGATGGTTATATATATATATATATATATATATATATATACAGTATATATATTCACGGGTGTCTTTATGATCGACCAATGAGGAATGGTTGTATATCTATATATATATGTCTCACACACACACGGGCGGTGTCCTGTCCTTCTGCCCAGCCAGTTTGTGGGTGTAATGGCTGGGGTGCTTGGCCAGTGTGAGGGTGGTGGTGGTGATGGTTGGTTGGTGGGTTGGTGGGTGTCTGTCTATCCGCGAGGAGGAGGGCCCTCCCTGTCCCTCCATCTTCTCCCGGTTCTCCCGGAGGAACCGCCTCACCGGTCGGCATGCGCTTCCGAAGAACGCGAGCGGAACCCGAGGGCTGCCGGTGGCTTCTATGCAGTCCAGCGATGGCTCTGGTGGTGGTGGTGGTCGTATACGGTGGTCTGGGGGGTGTTTTTATTTTGGGTATGTATTCGTTTTCTGCACATTTTAACCCCCTGGAGTGACGGGAGCCGTGTGTGTTCTCACCGTTTGTTCTGAAGGATTGTATCACGGACCTGCCTTGCACCTCCTGCCGTCACGGCAACGAGGAGGAGGAGGATGAGGAGGAGAAAGAGACTTCCCACGAACGTGAATGATGAATATTTTTTAAAAAGAAAACTGACAAACTGACTTTGGGGGAATATTTACTCGAGCTGATTTTAACGGCGGACTCGGCGACGTTCTTTAAAAGGAAAAAAAACCCACGGATGAGAGCGGTGGAAGAAGACGTTTTAAATTGTGTTTTATCGTTTCGTATGCAGTATTGTGTCGCGTGTCGGGTGTACTTTGGTCGATTTATTTTTTATTTTTTTTTGTTCATTCGCTCATTTTTCTATTCTCTGGCGACACGCTAAGCTACGGTGTGCTGGGAGAACGTTCCTTCGTGTGGACGGAGAGAGAGAGAAGTTAAGAGAACGCTACAACCAACCGTCCAGTCTGTACCGTACGCCTGCTTCGGGTTTTCAGTTCACATGTTGCCTTATAGGACCTGCTTTCTGAAGTGCTCGATTTATCTCTATGCTCTCTACATATATATATATATATACATTATATAGATACATTATATAGATATATTTAAGGGGGAGAGGAGGAGTTTTAAGTTGCGGACGTACTGTACGCCACACCACACACATAGACACACAGACAGACACACACACACACACACACACACACACGATGTCTCCAGCGGTGATGGCTGAGAGAGAGAGATGTGTGTGTGTGTGTGTGTATATAATGATATAGTTATATATGCTCAATCTGAATCATGAGTTTGCGATGCGGCTGCCAGTAGAGTTTTACAGTTCAGTTCACAAACTCCATGAAGATGTACTCTTAAGGAAGAAAAAAAAAAAATAGGCCAATTGGATGTGATGGTGATGATGATGATGATGATGATAATGTATATTTTTTGATAATGTCGATCTGTTTTTCCTTCTGTACCGTCAGTCATTTTGCACAGGCCAAGTGATCAAACAATTCACCGGTGTTTCTCTCTTCTCTCTCGTAAGTAGCGCTCTTACTTTGAAGGTGGGGTTTTTTTGTTTTGTTTTTTTTAGAACGCTTTTACTTTGGAAGCGGTGTTCCGATGCTTCTTTTTAGTTCTCATGTCCCCCCGACAGAAAAATGAAGTTTCTCCAGCAGTCCTGGAGTGTGACTGTGATCGAGGCATTAGGACAATAAACCGGGACGGTGAAAATCTGCACCAGTTGGACGTGTCTCTTATTTATCGTCGTCTTCCTTCGACACGACACTCATTTACGAAAGGTTTTGAAACAGTCAATCACATGTTGTCACGTCAACACATTATATACACACACACACACACACACACACACACACACACACACACACACACACACACACACACACACACACACACACACACAACCTGGACTATACTATGACCACCCTGCACACACACAGACACTTCATACCAGACCATCATCTCCACTGTGCCTCCTACCTGTACCGTGTATACATGTAATTACCTGAGGTCATTATTTGTAGTATTTATATTATTATAGTTTCTATTGCTTCGTTGTATTTCATTCTGTCATGCTGTTCATAGGCTGATCAGATGAGCGGGTTGTACTTTATTGTGATTGTGTCGTGTTTTGTGTATTGTGTGTTATTTTGTATGAATGACAAAGTAAACTTGGAACACCTGAGAGGAGTTTGGCCGGTGGTCTCTCTGTCGCAGTGACCTCCTGCGGCCAGTAGGTGGCGGAAAAGACCCGGCTGTCCAAGCCCATCCACCAAAGAAATGTGTTTGTGTGTGTGTGTGTGTATGTGTGTGTGTGTGGTTGTGTTGCTTCGGTATGTCGGCGGCGTGAACCAAACCTGATCCCTCTTGCGTCACGCTGACCCAGTTTATTGATTGTGTGGAGGATCCGGGCCCTCGACTTGAGCCCGCAGAGCGAATTTCATCTCGTAGGCCCCGAAATAGACACAGGGGCCGGTAATACAAGGCCCCCCACACACACACACACACCAAACACACACACCCACATGCACACCACTCACACATGCACCACACACACACACACACGCTCTGGTACGCGCGGGGGGGCCCTGAACCCATCCGCCCTTGTTGTGTGTGTTGCCGCGCGGAAACGTAACAAGAGAAGAGACTTGTGTGTTCGCTGTTGTCGGCTACTTACTAACGTTTAAACTACAGATCAGATTCCCTCTGGTGTGTGTGTAGTGTGTGTTGTCTCACTGTGTGTGTGTGTTGTCTCACTGCATGTGTGTGTGTTGTCCCACTATTGGCCATGTAAGTGTGTGTGTGTGTGCCTACTACGTGTGTGTGTGTGTGTGTTGTCCCACTCCTCGTGCCTTTTGTGTTGTATGTGGGTGTTGTCCTACTACGTGTGTGTGTTGTCCCACTATGTGCCTGTGTGTGTATGTGGGTGTTGTCCTACTACGTGTGTCGTCCCACTGCATGTGTGTTGTCTCACTACATGTGTGTGTGTGTTGTCCTACTACGCGTGTGTGTGTGTGTGTGTTCGCAATACCACCGTGTCACCTTAAACATCATTGTAAATAGATGACTCAATTCTGTGTGTGTGTGTGTGTGTGTGTGTGTCCTCCAGTGGAAGTCAGTAGAGGAAGAGTTTTTGTTTGTTTGATGACTTTGTTCTGCGGAGGAGGAGGACCTAGTTGAGGCCAGGGAGAGGAGAGGCCCTTTGTGTGGTGGAGGAAGGAAGGTCATCTTGGCCTTGATACCGTGTGTGTGTGTGAGTGTGTGTGTGTGTGTGTGGGTCTGTGTGTGTGTGTGGGGGGGGGCTGTGCATTATTAATATGTGTTATGATCCAACTTGTACAGTATTGCCTCACGATTCCAC
>PIJE02003169.1:20000-33434 GCA_002895965.2 Coryphaenoides rupestris | reverse complement strand
GGGGGGGGGGGCAATAAAGTTGTTTCTAATTCTGATCAAATAACCACAACAATAGCTAAAACCTTGTTGCATTCCTAATTTTATTAAGAACTTTAGTGCAAATAAATATATCACTTTACTGTATTGCAGCCTTTAAGGCCTAGAAAAAAGACACACTTAATACACATCACAATATTACGATATCCAAAATGTTAAATTATATCTTCTCTCTTATCACGATATCAATATAATATTGATATATTGGCCAGAACTGTGTTTTAATGCTGGGGGTCACAGGTACAGGTTGTAGCCTACCTCGTGGGGGGGGCCATGGGATAGACAGCCTACCTAGCGGGGGCCGTGGGATAGACCACCCTGATGTGGTCGAACGCCAGGTCGGGGACGGCAACGTCTCGAACCCAGGCCCGGAGCCCCTGTCCGGTGTCACCTGCACGCGGGAGGAGAGACCACAAGATAGTAAATCATATTAATCCAATCCATAAATCAATAAATCATACAGTCAAGCCTCCGGTATAATAAACTACCCTCACTGGGGATCACAGGTGTTACAGCTGTAATGTTTAAATGGCCCCTAGCAGTACAAGCATGGGTTGGCTATTGTATAATATCAATAAAGAAAGGTTTTATGGTCACACATATCATGTATTGTAGACATACACCCACATGAATATAATGGTCATATATACAGTATAATACACAGTATATACAGTATAATGTCATATACACAATATAATATACAGTATATACAGTATAATTGTCATATATACAGTATAATATACAGTATATACAGTATAATAGTCATATATACAGTATAATATACAGTATATACAGTATAATACACAGTATATACAGTATAATAGTCATATATACAGTATAATATACAGTATATATACAGTATATACAGTATAATACACAGTATATACAGTATAATGGTCATATATACAGTATATACAGTATAATACACAGTACACTCTGAGTTCATTTAAGAACACAGATTACAAAGCCATTCCAAGTGTATTGTGCATTAAAAGGTGAAGGCTGATGGTATATAACCTGATCCGTGCAGGAAGATGAGGGAGGCAGAGTGACTCCCACCGTGACTCCCAGTGGGAGTCACAGCGCACCTCTGCAGCCTCAGCAGCGCCGCGGCCATGACACTGGTGACGGACATCTCGCGAGACTTCACACGTCTCACGACAGGAGAGCAAGACTCGCGATAAGACCCTTCTTGTCTGCAGGCTGGCTGATGATCAGTTCATTAGCAGCTCATTCAATTAAAAATATCATTTTATTGTTTAGTAAGAATGAATGCTCTGCTGTATCTCAATCTTTCTATGTCGTGAAATGAAAAGAAGGAGGATTTTTTTTTAATATAATAATTACAATTAAAATAATAATAAGAAATAGGCATATTAATATCAAGTAGGCATATCAGCAACAGGGCAATATCAATTTTTTGTATCAGGTTAAGTGCATGGGAGTGGGCATTATTATTATAATAATAATAATGATTATTATTATTATTAGTATTGTAATATAACAAGAACAATGATTATTATTATTATTATTATTATTATTATTATAACAATGATAATAATAATAATAACAACAATATTATTATCGTTAATAATAATACAAATAATAATAGAAATTATAATAAAAATAATAAAAATTATACAAATAATCATAGGCCTACTCATAATCATAATCACAATCATAATCATAATGATAATCAATATAATAATCAGAATAATAATGACAAGAAAGTAGGCCTTATACCTGGTATGGTCTCTTTAAACATGTGGCAACAGTATATGCAGCATTTTCCCTTTCTGTTTTAGCTGGCATTAAGAGATCAGGGAAGATCGGTACACCTGCTTTGCCCTCCAGCATAAATAAGAAAAAAAAATCTCACTTTATTCCATGAACCCTTAAAAGAGCTTAACGGAAGAAGGCCCACTTTTCCCTTTGTGTCATGAAAATCCACTGAATTCTCAGTATCGAGGAGCAGAAGGCGACTGAGGAGGCAGAATGGAAAAGAACATCCTTGTGGTTGGTGGAGGACTCAGATCTGGAGCGGGTGGAGGAGTCAGATTTGGAGCTGGTACAGGCGGAGGAGTCGACCTGAGGGATCCTGGAGTGAAGTGTAGCGCTGGGCCTGGCGCAGGGTTCTAGCGGTGCTGGTTGTTAAGGATGGTAAACAGGCCCAGCTTGGTGACCCACAGACAGTAGCCGCGTAGAGCGCATCAATCACACAGTGATTCTTTCAGCAGCTCACACCACGTCTGAACACAGCATACCACAGTGCATAGATCTACCAGAAACACACACACACACACAGACACACACAAACACACACAGACACACACACTCACAAGACACATGGAGACGGACGTACACATATAAACAGATATTTCATGGGGCAGCAGAAGTGCTCATTACGGTCGAGAAGACCTCCACGCTGCTTGGCGAGACATGGGCCTTTTCTCTCAACATCTCCCCGAGCTGAACGCTAAACGCATGACGAAAGAGCCATAGAGGACCATCTTTTATTCCGCCATTTCCACCCTCATATTGGAAATATTGACCGAGGCATCATTATTATTGTTGTTATTCAACAATTTCTGACCTCAACAAAGTATGTCTTCGACAAAAACTGTCCTGTTTGTCAAGAACCTTTGCCTTTTCTCCGGTTTCTCTGGTTCTCTGCGTATGTAAGGATGTTCAGAGTGGGTTAGTCCACGCAGTCGGATCCCAGAGCTTCCTCGCCGAGCGCTGCTGAGGGCAGCGAGAGTTGAACTCACTCTCTCCGCTCCTTCGCCGTATCGCGGTCGACTCCAACCTGTGTTATAGTATGTAGCCTTGGCGGCTCTCCTCCGCCGCGTTTATGGCCTCACATCAAAGCCCCGCTGGCTGCGGTCGTGCCAGAGAGCACCACATAACTCAGCCGACATGAAAGTCCGGCCAACTGTACATTTTTATGGAGAGGAAAGTGGAGTAAACAAGCTGAACCCTCAACGCACCGGATAATGGAGCGGCACGACACGAGCGCAGGAGCCCGCGGTCCCTCCGTGACGCTCTCTCCTCCGCTGCTACGCTTTCCTTCTTTCAAACAAAGCAAAACAGAAATCTCCCGATATGTTATTGTGTGTAGTTTATTTATATATCTACTACTATTAAGGCTAGGGGTGAACAGGAATGCTCGCACGCGAAGCCAGAGAGCTTCCTGGCGAACGGCTCTCGCGTTCTCGCCTTGACGTTGACGTGGATGAACGGTCTCCCCCGATCGATCTCTGGCAAGATGAGAAGCGTACATGTTAGCAGGAGGATCAAACGAGAGAGAGAGAGAGAGAGAGAGAGAGAGAGAGAGAGAGGGAGTGTCGCGTCACACAGTTTTACTTTATTAACACAAAAAGGCCTGAAGAGCAACCTCTTGGGTCAGCTGGGCCGAGGCCCTCTCGTGGCTATGAAAAACAACGACCACGAGAGCATAAAGCGCCGTTCTACGCGACTTCTGCCTCACACGAACCTCTGGCTCATAGGAACACTGCGGCCTCTGTGTAAGTGGACCTGTCATAAATGTGATGAAACGGGGGTCCTCGCTTTTTTTTTCTTCTTTTTCTCGCGCTAACGACGCGGTCCAAGGAAAGTTTTCCTTCTCGGTTCACAGCGCCTCCGGGTGAGGCGCGGGTTAACGAAAGGTGATCCTGGACATGCGCTCGCGGGGCAGAAGGGTCGTCCCGGTGCTCCGGGGACACACCTGTTGCTCCCGGGCCTCTCGGGCGTTAGAACCCCCGAACACAGAGTGTGTTCTGTGGCTCCCGCGACTGCGGACAGGTTTCCATTACACAGGAAGCAGGAAGAAAGAAGAAACTCCGGGGAGGTGAAGCAGTGTTTTGGAGCGGAGAGCGGTCACAATCTGCGCTCGCCGCCAAGTTCCAGCAGTATTTTTGGAAAATAAAAGGGGGGAGAAAATGGATCACGTCGTCACGTCGTTTTGCACGACACAGGCTGCCGCCGGGGGTTGATGTTGGACGGACGGACGGACGGACGGACGCCGCCCCTCTGGAACGGATCGTCCTCCCCTCCGTTGTTAGCGGAGGGGAGCTGTCACGGAGAACGACCGGGAGGCGGCAGGAATTCAGTTCTAGTTCAATTCAAGTATGAAGGAGAGGGAGCCCAGTCAAGAAACGGACGCTACAGACACCCCTCGAGCTGGTCGTGCTTGAGGGCAACACGAACCACCGACCCAGGATTCACTTCCGGGTCTAATCCTGTTGCATTCAAGCGACAGCACATTACTGCACAAGGAATGTTCTGATATTTGGTGAAATGTAATCTGCTTGGCTTGAAGTGGGATTAGGTTCTGATGTAATTATCTCTCTCTCTCTCTCTCTCTCTCTGTGTCTCTCTTCTCTCTCTCCAGGAAGAACCCTATCTGTTCCCCCATCATCCCGGGAGACACGACAGCCCCCTCCTCCTCCTCCTCCTCCTNATATATACAGTATATACAGTATAATACACAGTACACTCTGAGTTCATTTAAGAACACAGATTACAAAGCCATTCCAAGTGTATTGTGCATTAAAAGGTGAAGGCTGATGGTATATAACCTGATCCGTGCAGGAAGATGAGGGAGGCAGAGTGACTCCCACCGTGACTCCCAGTGGGAGTCACAGCGCACCTCTGCAGCCTCAGCAGCGCCGCGGCCATGACACTGGTGACGGACATCTCGCGAGACTTCACACGTCTCACGACAGGAGAGCAAGACTCGCGATAAGACCCTTCTTGTCTGCAGGCTGGCTGATGATCAGTTCATTAGCAGCTCATTCAATTAAAAATATCATTTTATTGTTTAGTAAGAATGAATGCTCTACTGTATCTCAATCTTTCTATGTCGTGAAATGAAAAGAAAGACGATTTTTTTTTAATATAATAATTACAATTAAAATAATAATAAAAAATAGGCATATTAATATCAAGTAGGCATATCAGCAACAGGGCAATATCACATTTTTGTATCAGGTTAAGTGCATTGGAGTGGGCATTATCATTATAACAATAATAATGATTATTATTATTATTAGTATTGTAATATAACAAGAACAATGATTATTATTATTATTATTATTATTATTATTATAACAATGATAATAATAATAATAACAACAATATTATTATCGTTAATAATAATACAAATAATAATAGAAATTATAATAAAAATAATAAAAATTATACAAATAATCATAGGCCTACTCATAATCATAATCACAATCATAATCATAATGATAATCAATATAATAATCAGAATAATAATGACAAGAAAGTAGGCCTTATGCCTGGTATGGTCTCTTTAAACATGTGGCAACAGTATATGCAGCATTTTCCCTTTCTGTTTTAGCTGGCATTAAGAGATCAGAGAAGATCGGTACACCTGCTTTGCCCTCCAGCATAAATAAGAAAAAAAAATCTCACTTTATTCCATGAACCCTTAAAAGAGCTTAACGGAAGAAGGCCCACTTTTCCCTTTGTGTCATGAAAATCCACTGAATTCTCAGTATCGAGGAGCAGAAGGCGACTGAGGAGGCAGAATGGAAAAGAACATCCTTGTGGTTGGTGGAGGACTCAGATCTGGAGCGGGTGGAGGAGTCAGATTTGGAGCTGGTACAGGCGGAGGAGTCGACCTGAGGGATCCTGGAGTGAAGTGTAGCGCTGGGCCTGGCGCAGGGTTCTAGCGGTGCTGGTTGTTAAGGATGGTAAACAGGCCCAGCTTGGTGACCCACAGACAGTAGCCGCGTAGAGCGCATCAATCACACAGTGATTCTTTCAGCAGCTCACACCACGTCTGAACACAGCATACCACAGTGCATAGATCTACCAGAAACACACACACACACAGACACACACAAACACACACAGGCACACACACTCACAAGACACATGGAGACGGACGTACACATATAAACAGATATTTCACGGGGCAGCAGAAGTGCTCATTACGGTCGAGAAGACCTCCACGCTGTTTGGCGAGACATGGGCCTTTTCTCTCAACATCTCCCCGAGCTGAACGCTAAACGCATGACGAAAGAGCCATAGAGGACCATCTTTTATTCCGCCATTTCCACCCTCATATTGGAAATTTTGACCGAGGCATCATTATTATTGTTGTTATTCAACAATTTCTGACCTCAACAAAGTATGTCTTCAACAAAAACTGTCCTGTTTGTCAAGAACCTTTGCCTTTTCTCTGGTTTCTCTGGTTCTCTGCGTATGTAAGGATGTTCAGAGTGGGTTAGTCCACGCAGTCGGATCCCAGAGCTTCCTCGCCGAGCGCTGCTGAGGGCAGCGAGAGTTGAACTCACTCTCTCCGCTCCTTCGCCGTATCGCGGTCGACTCCAACCTGTGTTATAGTATGTAGCCTTGGCGGCTCTCCTCCGCCGCGTTTATGGCCTCACATCAAAGCCCCGCTGGCTGCGGTCGTGCCAGAGAGCACCACATAACTCAGCCGACATGAAAGTCCGGCCAACTGTACATTTTTATGGAGAGGAAAGTGGAGTAAACAAGCTGAACCCTCAACGCACCGGATAATGGAGCGGCACGACACGAGCGCAGGAGCCCGCGGTCCCTCCGTGACGCTCTCTCCTCCGCTGCTACGCTTTCCTTCTTTCAAACAAAGCAAAACAGAAATCTCCCGATATGTTATTGTGTGTAGTTTATTTATATATCTACTACTATTAAGGCGAGGGGTGAACAGGAATGCTCCCGCGCAAAGCCAGAGAGCTTCCTGGCGAACGGCTCTCGCGTTCTCGGCTTGACGTTGACGTGGATGAACGGTCTCCCCCGATCGATCTCTGGCAAGATGAGAAGCGTACATGTTAGCAGGAGGATCAAACGAGAGAGAGAGAGAGAGAGAGAGAGAGAGAGAGAGAGAGGGAGTGTCGCGTCACACAGTTTTACTTTATTAACACAAAAAGGCCTGAAGAGCAACCTCTTGGGTCAGCTGGGCCGAGGCCCTCTCGTGGCTATGAAGAAACAACCGACCACGAGAGGCATAAAGCGCCGTTCTACGCGACTTCTGCCTCACACGAACCTCTGGCTCGTAGGAACACTGCAGCCTCTTGTGTAAGTGGACCTGTCATAAATGTGATGAACGGGGGTCCTCACTATTTTTTTCTTCTTTTTCTCGCGCTAACGACGCGGTCCAAGGGAAAGTTTTCCTTCTCGGTTCAACAGCGCCTCCGGGTGAGGCGCGGGTTACCGAAAGGTGATCCTGGAACATGCGCTCGCGGGGCAGAAGGGTCGTCCCGGTGCTCCGGGGACACACCTGTTGCTCCCGGGCCTCTCGGGCGTTAGAACCCCCGAACCACAGAGTTGTTCTGTGGCTCCCGCGACTGCGGACAGGTTTCCATTACACAGGAAGCAGGAAGAAAGAAGAAACTCCGGGGAGGTGAAGCAGTGTTTGGAGCGGAGAGCGGTCACAATCTGCACTCGCCGCCAAGTTCCAGCAGTATTTTTGGAAAATAAAAAGGGGGGGAGAAAATGGATCACGTCGTCACGTCGTTTTGCACGACACTGGCTGCCGCGGGGGTTGATGTTGGACGGACGGACGGACGGACGGACGCCGCCCCTCTGGAACGGATCCTCCTCCCCTCCGTTGTTAGCGGAGGGGAGCTGTCACGGAGAACGACCGGGAGGCGGCAGGAATTCAGTTCTAGTTCAATTCATGTATGAAGGAGAGGGAGCCCAGTCAAGAAACGGACGCTACAGACACCCCTCCAGCTGGTCGTGCTTGAGGGCAACACGCACCACCGACCCAGGATTCACTTCCGGGTCTAATCCTGTTGCATTCAAGCGACAGCACATTACTGCACAAGGAATGTTCTGATATTTGGTGAAATGTAATCTGCTTGGCTTGAAGTGGGATTAGGTTCTGATGTAATTATCTCTCTCTCTCTCTCTCTCTCTCTCTGTGTCTCTCTTCTCTCTCTCCAGGAAGAACCCTATCTGTTCCCCCATCATCCCGGGAGACACGACAGCCCCCTCCTCCTCCTCCTCCTCCTCCTCCTCCTCCTCCTCCTCCTCTGGCCTCTCCAAGCCCCTTTGAAACCAAACACATGCAAATGACAACGGATTATTATGTGTTGTGCATTTTTCCGTAACAAGGGATGAAGCTGAAGACCCGAAGACATGCGGATGATCAAGGCCAGCGTGTGACATGCGACCCGGCCGAGGCAGTGTGCTGTTAATCTGCCTTTACAACCGTCCCCCGAGAACAACATGTTGATCTCATTCATGTTATTGCAATCTATATGCTTGGCATGTCTCTAGCCCCCCTGCACAATATAACAACCGATGCATTTCTATATGTCTCTTCCTGTGTGTATGTGTTGCTTTTGTGTGTGTGCGTGTGTGTGTGTGTGTGTGTGTGTGGTGTGTGTTGTGGTGTGTGTGGCGTGTGTGTGTGTGTTTGGACGGGGTCACGGAGGTTGTCCCCCCATTCAGGTACATTGGCACCATCTGGTTGGCTATCACTTTCCCGCCTGTCAGCACAGCTGCCAGCGCCGGATCTTCCAGAAGACACGACGTGCTCTCTGCTGCGCCCCGGGACCCGTCCACATCCGCCCCGTCATTCTATTCCTGTCGCCGGCGGGCGCAGCGCGATGCGGAGTGAGGCGCGGGGGGGGGGGGGGGGATCTCCCGGACAAAAGGGGGGTGGGGCGCCACCTTCCCCTTGGTACCCCCTTCACCGTAGTCCTCCTACACCCAACCGAAGCCCGACTACATCCACCTCCCAGCCGCTTTTGCAACACGAGGCGCCTTGATTTCAAAGGCAGACAGAGTGAATGGAGGGAGGGTGGAGGTGGAGGGTGGAGCGCGTGCAGACAAGCGGGGGGGAGAGAGACGGAGGGCGAGAGTGGAGTAAGTGAGCTGCTGAGTGACAGCAGGAGAATCAGAGGAGGGGAGGAGGAGGATGAGGAGGAGGATGAGGAGGAGGAGGGGGGCCGCCAGCCGATCAGGTTACCGCCGCCACTGCCGCTCGCATGCTACGCCGTACCACCGCTCACTGACAGGTGATGGGGTTCCTCTCCACCCCCCCCACCAGCAGCAGCAGAAGAAGAAGAAGAAGAAGAAGACCTCACTATCGGGGTGAAGAGGAGAGACCGAACGTACCGAGCCGTGTGCACCGCGTAAATCACCTCCACCTCTGACAAAGACCCGCAAGGAGAAGCCCCTCCGAGGGGGTACCGTCCATAAATCTACGTTTTCAACACCACTGTGACATATGAGGTCCCTGGGGTCTCCCCCCCCCACCCAATACACACACACCACACACACACCACACACACACATATTCCCTTCCGCGTTTGACCTGGCGTCCTTACGGTGAAGGGTTGAGGGGGTCAGGGGTCAGGGGTCAGCCCTGCTGGCTTGGTTGCTGCTGAGTGAATGTATCTTCGGAGATTCCAACTCCGTCCTTTATTATGGTAACGTAGAAAAAGACATATTTCCACCAGCTGCGTGTTTTCCTAAGCCTGCGTGTTTTCAGGGTGCTGATGTTTTCGCGAATCCGAGGCATCGAGTGTGAATACGAAACGCAAAGAAGAAGTAATAATAAGAATAAAGCTCTTCGTCCCGCAGTCGCAACCTCACCGTCACCGTAGCGACCGGACGGACGACTCGCGCCGCTGAGATCGGTGGATGGAGGAACGTCAGAGGTTGCCGGTCCAACACGGCGAGCGAGACGGAGAGACCTGAGAAACAGGGGGGTCACAGAGGTCCGTCCTATCCGGTGTCTGTTGACATTCTGCACACGAGGACCTCAGAGACGCCGCGGCGCTGGTCACACGGGGACAGGACGCTAATTGCTGCTATATTGAGTCACGGTTAAGTGCGCACGGAGCACACACACCAGTGTTTATTATTGGGGAGACGCTATATTTCAAACTAACCTGCAAACACCGAAGGGAAAGTAAACGGGCGGGAGAGAGAAGGCCCGTATCGTTGGAAGTGCCGGCCAACATTTCTCAGCAGAAGATAAACAGCGAGGAGGTAACACTATAGTCCGTGGGAACAAGTTCCATTTTTCTGCTGTTGGCTTCTCGGTTCTCCGTGTGAAATAAATGCATAGGAGGCACGGCGGAAAAAATGTGTGCACTAAGTGAATAAACAGACGCTCGTCGAGCTCTGGTCCTGCAGAACCGGATAGGGAGGGAGGGGGGCGGGGCTGTCAGATTGAAGGGGGGAGGGAGGGGGGCGGGCTGTCAGATGAAGGGGGGAGGGAGGGGGGAGGGAGGGTCATTTGCTTTTATTACTTGGTGATAACTTTCATCTTTGGTGACTTTTGGTCATTTGCTTTTATTTCGACTGAACATTATCTCATTAATTACTGTAATTGGGGGTATCACTTTATATTGTGTTTTTTAAATGTTCTTTCAAGTGAATAATGTTTTTTTTGTGTGGGTTACGGGAACTTGCTTGATAACTGATAATTATCTCATTTCAGTCACTGAGGGTGTCAATATTATCTTGAAGAGAGAATGAATGTCTTCATGTGTTTCTCGATGCTCTCCGTTTGAGCATCACTTTTGCGCATGTGGGGAACAAACACGGTGACCTCGGAGTCCACCAGGGACAAACGAGAGGTTTTTCCTTTCACCTGCTCCATCCAGGTGCGCTCGTCCTTAAGCCGTCATTACCGCAGGGGGCCGCGCGGTGGGTGGGTGGGTGGGGGGTGAAGGTGATGCATTTCCAAGGCGTACGGAGAGATAAGGCTCAGAGAAACGTATTTAGCGGCACCAGGTGCTTAATGCCTTCCCAGTACACGAGAAGCAGGGTGTAAATCCTTCCCTTTAATTTCCGCGACGGCCCGAGAGCCTGAGAGAGGTCGGGCGCACCGCGGGGAGATGGTGTTTTTCATTATTTATGGTTTAACTCCTTCTTTCCTTTCTTTCTTTCTTTCTTTCTCTCTTTCTTTCTTCTCTCTCCCTTCTCTCTGCATCCTGAAATGATGAATCATAAAATGGAGCAGGATCACGGGTTCCAGGAGACCAGATCTGGGTGCACTTCATGGGCTTCCATTGTTCGGCTCTCTTTTCAAATGTTTTATTTGAAATATTTTATTTGAAGGGAGCCTAGAGTTCAAAGAGCGCCGCTCGCTTTCTTCTCACATCAAAGTCCGGCGTTTCCAACTCCAACCTCCTCCAGTGTCTCTCTGTGCTCCAGAATGCTGCTCCTCCATCGGGCTCCAGAAGGCCTGACCTCCTTGAAGAGGTCGACGCAAACTGCACAGCACAGCACGGCACGGCACGGCACGGCACGGCGTCCGTCGGGAGATCAATGTTGAACCCTGCAGTTTTGTACAATTTCAGTGTGGGTATTTTATACAGGTGAACACTGTTTACCTTTCCTCCATGTTGCCCGCACCACCACCCCAGATCTCCCTGCTACCCTGCACGGTTGACAAGCTTCGTGAATTTGTGACCCGAACTCCGTTGGCCAGAACTCAGCCGCGCCCCAGAGACACAACTTGCAAGCGTACATGGATAACTCTATATCCCTGATGCGGATGTGCAGTAGATAGAAGAGTTAGTTAGTCGTTTGGAAAAAGCAACAAAGATCCCTTTTTGTGATGCCTGCCCCCCCCCCCCCCCCCTTCTCTTGTCCAACTCGGCCAACACCTCCATCCAGCTCCCTCTTAATCCTGCCATGACATCACATCCTGTTATGATATTACCTCGGGCTCAGGCAAGACGGGGGGGGGGGGGGGGGGGGGGCTCACATTCGCATCCAACCCCCCCCCCACCGCCCACCGCCCCCGTAGACCTAAAGTGTTTTCCTCGGGTGACGTCATCCCTCCAGCAGCCCAGCGTCGGCGACGAGGCTCGCCAACTTTTGCCAGCAGGTCCAGGAATGTTTTCTTGAGTTCTGTGGAGAGTCCGTGGGCCGAGGACTGTGTGAACATGAAAACTCCCCGAAGAATACTGGGGAAGTTCACAACATTGCGTTTGCAATGCGCCGTGGAAGGAAATGACCGCCGTGCCCAGAGCAGCGAAGACATTATTGGAAGCACACCTTTGGGCCGGCATGTGGAAATCCTATTTGACTCCCGTGGCTTTTGTGTGCGAACGAGATCTCGCCTCGCCGGCGCGCCTGCAGTCTCTGCAACGTAGCGTCCGTCCCACAGCCACACTTGTTTTTCCGTCCCGCCCGTGACGGAGGGCGGCCCCCTATCCGCGGACCCCTTATCGCCGTGGCAGCGACGCTACGCTGAGGTGAGCAGGAAACCTCCTGTGATCGCGGCATCTTCGCTGTTGCCTCCTCCCCTCCGCCTCGCCGCTGCAAAACAAGAACAACCCTCGATTATTCTTTGCCAAGAAGGGGCGGGGCGGACGACTGGGAATGAACAGGGCGCGACGGACGTGCGTCAGCGTGCCGCACGGGACCGGCCGCTCGGTGGCGTGCCTCGCGGGATAACGGCGTGACAGCAACAACAACAACAACAACAACAACAACAACAACAACAACAACAACAACAACAACGGAGGGATGAGAGCATCCTGGCCGCATCCCAACCCGCCGGCTCCTGCTGTAATCACAGAGCTCATGTGTATTCCCTGTGTGCGCTTCTTGCACAAGCAACTGTTGCCCTACTCCACCTCCCTCCCGCCCACCACCATCATCACCACCACCACCACCACCACCACCACCACCACCCTTACAAACCACCACCCTCTGACGCACCCCCACGCCAGGATCTGCAGGCACCGTCCCATCTCCAGTGGCCTCCATATTGATTTTGTGTGGCGATTACATTTCACTGCGATGTGGGGATCAAAACAATTGCAACATGCTGCACATAAACTTCCTTTAGCGGACCAAAGAAACAACACAGATTAGATAGAAGAAGGATTGAAGCCGACGTTCCTCCAAAACATAAACCAGCGTCGGGCCCCGAGCCAAACCTGGAGATTACCGAGGCTGCTGGACGATGAATCAGACTCTTTAAAATTGTGCTAACGGCAAAATACTGTGTTATTAAATGCTGCGGCATATTACTGTACCGTGAGCTGATTTATTAATGAGGTGTTGATATGTTCCTGTTCCTGTTTGTAGACTTTACACCCCCTCTCCCCTCTCTCCCCCCTCTCCCTCTCTCCCCCTCCTCCTCTCTCCCTTCTCTCCTCTCTCTCCCCCTCTCTCTCTCCCTCCCCATCTCTCCCTCTCCCCCCCTACTCTCTCCCTCTCTCTCTCCCTCTCTCTCTCCCTCCCCTCTTCTCCCTCTCTCCCTCTCTCTCCCTCTCTCTCCCTCTCTCTCCCCTCCCCCACTCCCTCTCTCCTCTTCTCCTCCCCCCCCTCTCTCCTCTCTCCCTCCCCCATCTCTCCCCTCTCTCCTCTCTCTCTTCCCCTTCTCTCTCCCCCTGTCTCTCTCTCCCC
>PIJE02003169.1:12500-15000 GCA_002895965.2 Coryphaenoides rupestris | reverse complement strand
ACCTTGAACCAACCAGTAGTATGTGTTGCACTCCAACCTAACCACGTAGTTGTGTTGCCACAACCTAACCACGTAGTTGTGTTGCCTCAACCTAACCACGTAGTTGTGTTGCCTATGCCTGAACATACTGTGATTGACAAGTGAATGGAATTGAGTCAAGATCTAAAAGTGACTCAGGACACGATCCCCGTGTCTCCTGGGTGAAAGTCCAACGCTCAAACCATTCATCCAGCAGGACTTCTCCTCACTTCGTCTCTTTCTACCGAGAGTCCTGAAGGCAAACGTCTCCCATGTGCGCGCCGTGACACCGACTGCAGATGCAGACGGACGCGGTATTTGATCGACCCGTGTAAGCGCTACGTCAGCCGGGCCAGGATAACAAACCACGCCGTGTGGTCACCGCGGGAGGCGCGCGGGGTCTTTCATGTGAGGGTCGGCCGGCCCCCCCCGATCTCCAACATGTTAAATTCATCACGGGGGCGAATGAAACAGAAAGCTCAAGAACGAGTCAGGTTTTCCATTACATCACCCCCCTCGTTGACCTCGGCCCCCGTGAACTAGGGGCGCAAATGTAAAGAACCAAGTATGAATACGGCAAAAATGCAGGCGGTCTCCGGGGACGACTTACAGCCACAATGTACGTGTTTATCTTGCCCATTTGTGTTGGCCTTGGAAACGCCGGTATAAAAATACCCATGCATCTCAGGATCTAAGGTTAAGGATGCTAAATGGAACTGGAAGCCCTTCTGTTTTTCAACTTTCTCACTTATTTTTTCTTTCTTTCCCTTTTCCTTCTTTCTTTCTCTCCCCCCTCCTCCTCCAAGCACGTTCCACACTGCATACCTTCGATGCCTGAAGCTTTATACGGTTTATCGAGCTTTATTGGAATTTATATCTAAGCGGCGCGTTTCCCCTGCCGCTCCGCGCCTGTGATTCATCTCTGCCAGGAGATGTGGTTCTTATGGGGCTGGAACAGCACGGAGCCATCTAACTCCCCGTTACCGCGGCTGGCCGGGGTCAAAGCCGAGCCATCACGATCCGCCGCCGCCGGGCCCGGAGAGGAGCCATACGGAACCCTGCTGTTTAGCTCTTGACAGCTCAGCGAGGGTTGGCTGATTTTATTGACTCCTGAGTAGATATTAAAGAGGGTAATTCCCTTAAGTAATCTAGGCCGGTATGTGTTCAGCTCTACGCTTTACACTTCAGAGATATATAGACGTAACTTTTTCATTGGAGTTATCTGGCGTCCAGTTTCAGTGATACTACCTCAAATTGTTTCCGTTCCATTGGGACCGAAGGAGTTAAACAGAGCAACTCATAAGCAGACTCTGCATCATCAACAGACATCTCATCTTCAGCCAAGTCCTTCAGAGCTTGCTTATTTACTCCGCTCACATTCAGGGAACCCTGGATTCCTTCTTTAAAACTCAGATGATGACTGACTCTGTTTTCTGCTTCTGTTCGTAAGGCATCCCAGTTCCCAGGGCCCCGCGGCGGTCATACCTTCCGTCGCTGTCGGAGGAGCCCCCGTTCCAGACAGTGTGAGGCCTTGTCTGCCGGCGAGAGGAAGAGCATATGTGAAAGTGGGGCTGGATATTTTTAGAGCTTTTCAAAACGTCTCAAGGAAAGGTTGAGGGTGGGAACGGAGAGACGCAAAAACAAGGAGATGGACAGTCGTGGCAGTGTGTGGATTGGAGTGTGTTAAGGGGAAGTTGTGAAGAAAGAGCAGGAGCGGTGGAGGGAGGTGTGAAGATAGAACGATAGAGCCTTCACTAATAATCACATACAGAGATGGTAAATAAATACAGCTGGTCCGTCTCCAACCACGCCCCCTAACCCCCAGACATTTGTCTGCAATTATTTCACCAAAACCCCAACAAACCCAAAAGTCTAAGTCTGAATCAACACATATTTACCTTTGAGCCCCTTCAACTTAAGACTCCAGTCTGGAAAGCCTTTGTGAGCAACTTAGCTTTAGCGCCGATGCACTTGTTTCTCAACGCCTAATCCGCGCCACCGAGCTTTGTACCACCTGCCAAGCGCGTTCATCGTGACGCATTCCGTGGCAGGCCCGACGTGTCGGAGACAGAAATAATAATTAGGGAACATGTCTCGGTGTGTGTGTGTGTGTGTGTGTGTGTGCGCGGAAAACACTTTGCCCACGCCGGCGTGAAAGTGTTGAGACATCCGGGGTGATATGGGCTGTATCTGACGAATGAACGAGGCGTCAAGTGGAGCGAAAATGTTCAGGTGCTGGAAGACGGGTTTCTCAAATACCTGGATATCTCCCCGGCTTGGCGGGTAAACCGAGATCTCACGCTACGGCGCCGCTGCGGAATTATCTCGCCTTACCCCTGGCTCTCGACTTCTCTTCACCTATCCGAACCTTACCACATCTTGGTACGGCGAGGGTGTCTTTATGTAGTATTTATTCAGTTCATTCACTTGTTCATTCGCCCTTTGGTCAAATGTTAACCCTTTCTGTAGTTTGGTTTCTTCC
>PIJE02003168.1:32953-40453 GCA_002895965.2 Coryphaenoides rupestris | reverse complement strand
AATCTCTTTACATTAAAATATTTTAATTAGTTAAAGGTGCTGTATGTAAGAATAATGAATCTACATGTAGGATTTTACAGCACAAATCACTTTAAATTGCCAGTTTATGAGCAGGTTGTGGTTGAAGTTAAAACACGAGAGCTTCCCCGACTCTCTCTGTTGCGTAGAACAGCTTCTGGGCTGATTTCTCTTATATTTGAGTCGGGTCGGATTTCGCGGGAAAAATGAACGAAGTGACATGTAAGATAATGGTGGATAATTAGAAAATATGTATTTCATAGCTTTTTAAAATGTGTAGAAGGTTGAATTATGATTAGAACTAACATTAGTTTCTGATTGTTATTGTCTGATGATTGATTCTTACGTATAGTACCTTTAATAATACATATTTACGATTTTTTAGATTCTCTGGGTCTGAGAATAAAATCAGAGTCTCTGATTTCATACAGAGACATAAACACAGGAATTCAAAATGGCTGCAGTGACTTTGGACGTGTTGTCATGGAGGAAGCAAGGACGTGAATCATTTAAAATTACATTCACATTTACATTTGAGAATCACTGAGGCTCATGTCTTTCACATGAGGGCTCCGGCAGAACACGCTCCTCTCACGTTCCTATACGAGGCTTTTAGCTGCAGTATAAAACCACTCTGTGTCTATAAGACCATCTCTCCCTCTTTTCATTTCCAGTGGCACCGAATGGTCCACCTCCGGGTCGCGCGACTTAGCCGAGAGTCAGCCTGTGTTGACACGACGGTCCGTAATAACGCAATATTTCAACCCGGAGCAACCGCGTCGCGGGAGAGCCTACGGGCAAACATTAACAATCATTATAAAAACGTTATATAAAAAAAAAACGACACGCAATTGACGCTTTTTCCTTTACCAACACCTATCCACGCCGTCTGTCGTTCCCTGATGTGCTTCCAAGGATTCCGCTTGCTCACACTAATAGTCTAATTAAAGTTGTGTTGGGGTATTACAAAAACTCGGTGCACCTCTCTACAACACTCCGACTCTCAGTCAATTTCTCAGCCAAGTAATTCCACACCTCCCAGCGCAATAAAATAGAAAAAGCCAGTAAAATGCGTATTGTGGTTCCTCCAGAATGGAATAAAACTAGGGGGGGAGTTCGCCCTGAAAGCAGGCTGATAAACCCGAGTAGATTATGCCTGAGCCCGCGTGATTGCTTTCATTTCTGTTCCTTTAAAATCCCTGCCAAAGTTATTCTCGATGCTCGTGTTGAAATCCACCCGTTTATATTCCTCAAAATGTCTTTCTCAAGAGTTAAATTCAAAACCGTAATTAAAATCAAAACAGAGGTTTTATAAGAGACTCAAAACGCAAACTCCTTTGCGGATGCTCAGACGACTAATCTGACGCGTTTTGCCCCCCGGAAGCAAAAAACAAACGAACGAGCGGAAATTCGTACAAAATCTGATTCCCAAAACGCCGACGCACACACACACGCGCACACACACACACGCACACACACACACACCATCGGGAAAACCGCCAGCCCACTTATAGAGAGAAAGAGACCCCTTTCGGGAAAACAATCAACCGTTTCGAGTGGCGGAGCCATTTTGATGGAGATGGCCGGCGTGTCGAGTACTGAGACTCAGCCACAGGGTGGGAGCGGGGGAAGGAGGGAGGGGGGGGCGGGGCGTTGGGGATGGTTGTCATGGCGTTTGTCCTGAGTGGTCGCACGCCTCTCTTTGGATCAATCAGCGCTGGGCTGTCAAGAGCTTTACAGTATTGCCTCACATTCACCCATTCATACACCGACGGCGGTGGTGTCAACCACGCAAGGTGACAACCAACACGTCAGGAGCAGGTAGGGGTTAGGCGGCGTCTTGCTCAGGGACACCTCGACACTTAGCGAGGAGGGGGAGGAGCCCGGGGATCGAACCAGCGACCTTCCCTGTTGCCAGACAACCGGAGCTTACCTCCGGAGCTACTGCCGTCGTTACACCGCTTTTCCCTTCACTCGCTTTGCCACCGAAACTAAAGCGGGGCAAACTGTGGATGTGGATGTGGATGTGTGAACGCAGTTCCACCGCCGCCTCCTCGTGTTAATGGCCCGTTTTCTATTTTCACAGTTTCCTTTTATTGTATTTTCTTTTAGCCTGCAGACCTGACATCGCTGAGATGCTTCTCAGGCTCCTCCCGCTGCTGCTAACCGGTGGCGGCTGACCCTGAACACTGTGTGTGTGTCCTGTGTGTGTCCTGTGTGTGTGTGCGTGTGTGTGTGTGGCGCGTGTGTGTGCAGAGGAGTGTGACCGTTGTGCGCGTGCGTGGCTGCGGATGTGGCTGCTGGCGCTGTGTTAGCATCTCATTATCGCGCTAACTGTGTTGTGCTGTCTCTTTATGCGCGTGATATATTATCTGTGTGCTCATCTGTATCTCTGTGAGTGAGTGAGTGTGTGCCAGTGCGAGTGTGTGTGTATGTGTGTGTGTGTGTGTGTGTGTGTGTGTGTGGTGTGTGTGTGTGTTGTGTGTGTGTGTGTGTGTGTGTTTATCCATCTGTGTGTACCCGAGAGCTGCTCGCCCCTCTGTGTCCCGCGCTGCATGGCAGGCAGCTGGGCTCAGACCCCCATCACTCCCCCCCCCCCACCCCAACCACCCAACCTCCGCTCCACAACACTCCCTTGCTACCCCGATCACATTTCACCCTCCTCAGCACTGCATTGTGGAAGAGCACAGAGCTCAGACCTCTCAACCTACCCACACTACTGGGGGGGGGTAGGTTGCTCTAGCCAATCAGAACGAATCAAAGAAGCAGAATGTCAATTAACAAAAATCTCTGCATGTCTTGCTACCGATGTCGAACGTATGAATTGTTGTCCAAACGTGACGAAAGCATACAGATGTTTGATTTCACCGGAAGGGCGGGGGGGGGGGGGTGGTGGGCAAACATCTGCCCATCTGGGCGGGGGGGCGCGAGGGTCTCCAGCAGAGCGGTGAATAAGCCTGACCCACTGCTGCTGTGCTGGCAGAATGCGCCATCCCCAGGGTCTAAGGGGGGGGGGGGGGGGGGTTTCGTTGATGAAAAAAAGAAAAATCCAAACGACAAACGACAAAACTGGAACATTGTCTTTAATGGCGTGTGTGTGTGTGTGTGTGTGTGTGTGGTGGGGGTGGGTGGGGGGGCGGGGGGGGGGGGGGTGTGTCGCCGGCAAATTCACCGAAGCGATTCCGCCAACAGGGAGCTAAACTGGCTGTCGGGAAGCGATTGCATTTACAGTATTGGTCATAACAAGGCAAACTGGGTTTATTGGGCAGCTGTTTCATTGCCTTCCCCTAATGACCATAATTACACGGGGCTGTATGGCACTCGTATTGACCAAAGGCAAATTTGGCGGTATTCAAAACCAGGCGTCTCAGCTGGAGGCCTGCACGGATATTACTCTGTTAGCGGCTAATGACAGACCTCAATATGCTTCCTTCGACGCGGACATAAATGAACGTAAGGTAAATTATAGTGTGGCTATTTTTTATGAAGTAGCACAAATGCAAATATCAAATAACTACGATTACTATTTGTCTGTTTAAGAATGGATCTTGGGGATTCTCACATTGGACACACAGTACACCCACACACACGCGCCGTGTGTACACACACACACACTCACACACACACACACACACACACAACACCACCACCACGTCCTCGAAAAAAAGGCTGCAGACTGATCAAATAAATGGCGGACAATAGATCGATGTGTTCACACTGCACTACCAGCACCCCTATGGCATGGCACCCTCGAAGGAAGGCCGCGCAGGATCAATGCAGCGCCCATTAGCCGCAACAGGGCCGGGCCGGGCCCAGGTGACAAACCATCGGTCGGCTGCCCAAGCCCCCCCTGGAATCACCGCCCCCCCCCCCCCCCCCCCCCCGCCGCCCCCCCCATCCGACCACCCTCCCGTTTCCTAGAGCTCCGCCCCTCTCCCCTCCCCCCCCATCCCGACACTGAGGCTCCTGGTCTGGCCGCAGACATGACTAGCTGCTCTCCTTGGGAGCAGGGGGGGGGGGGGGGGGGGGGGGGTGGGGGGGGGGGGGGGGTCAGTGGTTTGTGCTTGTCTTATTAATACGGACCCAGCAGCAGCAGCACCAGCGGCCAGCGGAATCAATACTTAACATACTCTGTATGCATGCGTCGCCCCGTCGGTGAAGGCCAGAGAAGGTGCAAATGGAGACGTGTACAAATTCGGAGATGTGTTCTTGGAATCAATTTTGTTGGCTCTCTCTTCTGTGTGTGTGGTGTGTGTGTGTGTGTGTGTGTGTAATTGTGTGTGTGTGTGTGTTTGCCTCCGAGGGCCTGTGTGTGTGTGTGTGGTGTGTGTGAGGAATGAGGCGGAATGTAATGAGGGGGGGGGGGGTCAGCTGGATTCTGGGCCTTACCTTCGCTGCAGTCGTTGCCTTGGTAACCGGTGTCGGAGCAGTCGCAGACGGCCTGCTCGTCCACCAGGCTGCACACGCCGCCGTTCTGGCACTGGTTGTCTGGTCCGCAGCCCGCCGTCACCGCCACGCCCTCCGAGCCGTCCAGCGGCGCCAGCGTGCCGTTGACGCTCACGGCGGTGATCCAGCCGCGGAAGGGCGGGTGCTCCCGCACCGAGGGCGCGGTGAGGCGCAGCGGCGAGGCGTGGAGCTCGGGCGCCACGCCGCCCACAAACGTGTGGCTGAACACCGTCATGTCCCGGCGCTTGCTCTTCACCTCCGCCCATCCCTCCACGCGGCCGTCCACCTCCAGCGAGGTGTTCCGCCAGTCCCGACGCACGCGCACGGCGTGCCAGAGGCCGTCGCTCACCGCCACCGCCGCCGCCGTCTGCAGCTCGGCGGGCTCCGCGCAGAAGATGGAGAAGCGCAGGCGCAGGCGTCCGCGCGTCAGCAGCAGCTCCAGGAAGTCGCAGAAGCCCTCGTCGTCCAGGTAGAGCAGCAGGCCCTCCTGGCTGTGTGTCCGCAGGCTGAAGCTCAGCACGCTCTCGCAGCAGGCGTTCCACACGGGGAAGCGGCCCCACTGGCCCGACACGCCGCCGAACTCCAGCACCTCGCCCTGGGCGTAGTGGCCGCCCACGCTGCACAGGCACATGCCCAGGAACAGCAGGGGGGCCGCCGCCCACACGCAAACCGCCATGGCGCTCATGCAAGCACCGCCCCCCGGGGGGACCGGCCGCCCGGACACACGCGTCCTCGCTGCTGACGGACGCGCGCACGCACGCACACACACAGGCACGTACGCACACACACACACACACACACACCCTCTCCCTCCCTCCCTCCCTCCCTCCCTCCCTCGCGCTCGGACCTCAGCAGGCAGGGACCGCCCGGCTAGAGCAGGAGGGGTGTGGCTGATAGCCTACCGCTCATGGCGTCGGTTGTAGGGTCGAGGTCTCCCCACCAGCATGCGGTCTGGGGGGGGGCGGGGGTTTCTTGGGTTCTTCTGGGGTCGTGGTTTAACGGGACAACGTCGGGCGAGATCGAGGCCTTGGGTGGAGAGGGAAGAGGGGGGTGGGGGGAAGGGGGGTGTGTGGGGAGGGAGGGGGGGAGAGAGGGAGGTGGGGGAGGGTAGGAGAGAGGCGGTCCACAGCAACTTCCGTTCTTCTTAAGGACCTTGGAGCATCTTGTCTGGTAGGTCTCAGGGGCGGGGGGGGGGCGGGGGGGGGGAGGATGTGGGGGGGGGGGTGTTGGGAGGGGGGGGAGGGGCTTAGCTAGTGTCCTTCTGTTCCCTGGGATGCCGCGACCAAACCTCCTTCCTCCATTCAGTCCTTTTTCATTCTCTGTGCCGCCGAGGTGTCAGATTACAGGTGTGTGTGCGTGTGTGTGCCTGAGTCTGTGTGTGTGTGTGTGTGTGTGTGTGCGTCTGCATGGGTTTGTGTGTTAGGGACTTGACGAATAGGATGTGAGCTCCATCTTTGTGCCCTAGATAGGGCCTTGTCCCCCATGCAGGCAACTCCCCGCAGTGTGAGTGTGTGTGTGTGTGTGTGTGTGTGGTGTGTGTGTGTGTGTGGTGTGGCTCACACACGGGTAATGGAGAGAAATGACACCGTCATAGCAGAATTTTCTTCTCCTTCGCCCTGTCTTAGTAGGGCAAGGCTAAGACTGTGTGTGTGTGTGTACACAAGTGTGTGTGGGCAAGTGTGCATGTGCACTCGCGTGTGTGCACGCGCCAGCAGATTGTGCATCGAGTGTGTGTGTGTGTGTGTGTGTGTGTGTACGTGTGCCTCTCACTGCCGCGTCATCACTCTCTCCAGCGACCTACAGAGAGAACAGAGACAGCACAATCAACCAGGGTCACACCACACACACACCACACACACTCCTATCACACTCCCATTTCTCCATCATACTTGGCACAAGCACAGGCATGCACAGTTCACATACTCACTCACTCATACGCACACACACACACGCACGCACACACACACACACACACATATACACACACACACACATGCACACACACACACACACACACATATACACACACACACACACACACACACACACACACATACACACAGACACACAGACACACACACAGATATACACAAACACACACAGTGTCTCTCACACACACACAGGCCTACATACATAAGCATATAACTACACACATGTGGTGATTTGATAAAAATAATAATAATGGGAAACATTTTATGATTGGAACCACCACCACCACCACCACCACCACTACCACCACCACCACATCGACCATAATGTCTGTCCTGCCAGTACCCGGAGCTGGTCCATCCATCATGTTGCAAGGGTGGGGGGGTCTGACCACTATAGATCGCATACCTGATCAACTAGGGGGTGGACTAAAGACTTGACTACAATAACATGAAAATGAAAATACAGCACAAAGAATGCCAGCTGGGGGGGGTGGGGGGAAGGTGGCGGTTAACACAGAGCAACTCGAAACACGAGCTGCGGAGGAGTAGCAGCAGCAGCGCAGCAGCAGCAGCAGCAGACAAATCGTCGTGTGCTACGGCGAATTCGAAAGCACGGAATCAGTCCGGTGCGATCAGAGGATGAGAGATGATATTGTGACTCCACTGCGACGAGACACGCTCTAGTGCTAATTAGAGGCAAAACTACACCCCAGACCACCCTCAACTCCTCCCACCCAACCTCCACCCACACCAGCGCAGCCACCACCACCACCCCACCCCACCCCAGCGCACACCCACCCCACCCTCCCACCCCTCCACCCACCACCCCACACCACCAGCACCCAGCCAGCTCCCTGCCCCTACGTAGCGAGGACCCACCGTTCTCTCCCTCCCTCCTCCATCCCCACTCATCTGAGCCTACCACCACACAAGCAAAACGCACACATCACACACACCACACCCACACAACTTACGCCAGCCGCGGCTACACAACACCACCACAACGCACACACACAAACACACCACACACCACACACACAACACAGCCATCACCTCCAACCACCTCCATACTCCACCAAGCACCACCTCCACCCACCGCCTTCCA
>PIJE02003167.1:24753-45878 GCA_002895965.2 Coryphaenoides rupestris | reverse complement strand
TTTCATACTGGCACTCAGACGCTAGCGGCGTGGGTGTGGGAGGTGTGCTTTCCCAGGTGGGACCCGAAGGAGAGAGGGTGTTGGCGTACTTCAGCCGGGCGTTCAACAAGGCTGAGCGCCGCTACTGCGTCACCCGCAGGGAGCGGGTCAATTCGGCACTTCAAATACTACCTGTGTGGCCTGCCCTTCCTGGTGAGAACTGACCACTCTGCTCTCCAGTGGCTCATGCCATTCAAGGAGCCAGAAGGGCAGGTTGCCAGGTGGTTGGAGGAGCTTCAGGTGTACAACTTCAGTGTGGAACACCGGGCCGGGGCTCGCCACACCAACGCAGATGCACTCTCCCGCCGGCCGTGCGCTGCGGATGGGTGCAACTACTGTGAAAAGAGGGACACCCGGGAGAGAGAGCTGCGGGCAGAGGAGGAAGACTGTGCCGAGGAGCGACAAGTCAAAGAGCTCGTTTGCCGGGGGCTGCAGACAGTGGAGGTTGCAGAGTGGAGACAACAGCAGGAGCAGGATGCAGACCTGCAGCCTGTATTACAGTGGGTGGAGACGCAGCAACGACCACCGTGGGAGGAGGTAGCAGTATCCTCCACCACAACCAAGGGACTGTGGTCCAAGTTCGAGGCTCTGCGTCTGTGTCAGGGCGTGCTGCAGCGGGCCTGGAAGGAGCCAGCAACGGGGGAGGAGAGGTGGCAGTTGGTGGTCCCCAAGGGCCTGCAGGAGGTGGTGCTTAAGGCCATGCATGGAGCAGCAGGGTCTGGGCATTTTGGAGTCACGAAGACACTCCGGCGGCTCCGTCAGGGTTTCTATTGGGGCCAGTACCGAAAGGATGTCTTTTGCCGGCGCTGTGATCCTTGCACAGCCCGTAAGGGTCCCCCTGGTCGCTCACACGCTCCCCTCCAGCAGTTTCCAGTGTGGGCCCATGGAAAGAGTGGCGGTGGATATTGTGGGCCCGTTTCCCCGCTCAGACTGGGGTAACCGCTACGTCCTCTCAGCCATAGACTATTTTACCAGATGGCCAGAGGCGTATGCTCTCCCAGACCAGGAGGCAGAGACAATAGTAGATGCCCTGGTGGAGGGCATGTTCAGCCGGTTTGGAGTGCCAGATAACATTCACAGTGACCAGGGGAGGAACTTCGAGTCTCGGGTGTTCAGCGCCATGTGTGAGCGTCTAGGCATACACAAGACCCGTACCACCCCCTTGCATCCCCATAGCGATGGCTTGGTGGAGAGATTTCACCATACCCTGGGCCAACAGTTGGCTATCACCACCTCTCAACACCAGCGAGACTGGGATCAGCATCTGCCCTTGGTGCTCATGGCGTGCCGCTCGGCTGTGCAGGAATCGACTGCATGCACGCCAGCCCTTCTCATGATGGGAAGAGAGCTGCGCACCCCGGCAGAGTTGGTTTTTGGCCGGCCACCTGATTCCCCAGACATTCCCCCCGGTCTTGAGCATGCCAGGAGGCTTCAAGACCGCCTTGAGTCAGCCCACACGTTTGCCCAAGGGCAGCAACAGAGTGCCGGTGTGAGGCAAAAACGCAACTATGATGTGAGAGTCCAAGGCAGACACTTTTTGCCTGGAGAGCTAGTCTGGGTTTACAACCCACAGAGGAAGAAGGGCCGGTGCCCTAAGCTCGACAGCAAGTGGGTAGGGCCGTGCCGTGTTCTGCAGAGGTTGGGGGAGGTGGTTTACAGGGTGCAGATGCCTCCCAAGGGACGGAGGTTGGCATTGCATAGGGACAGACTGGCTCCTTACAGAGGGGGCCCTGTCCCCCACGCTCAGGGGGCACCGGTATCCCCACCCTGCCATTTTTCCCCCCAACCTGGTCCTTTCCCTGCCCTCCTGTCATTGGTACCACAGGGGGCCCCGGTGACTGTTGACTCAGCTCCCTCGTCTGTTCCCCTTTCCCCAGCACCTGAATTCCCGGCATCGGGCCCCTTGTCGCCAAAACACTCCAGGTGACACGGCCGCGCAGGCAGGGAAGGCCCCCAGACCACCTCAGGGACTTTGTCTGGTCCCTTGGGGTGAGGAACTGTAAAAAAGTTCACAAACAGAGCCAACGCTGAGGGTTGTGCTCCCACGATGGGTCAAGTTCTGGAACCTCTGGCCCTGGTTCCCACGTAAAAAAAATAAGAAAATAATAATAATTGATGTACTGTGATGTTGTTGTCCTTTCGGCTGTTGGTTTGTGTAGTTGGTTAGACAAAAGTCAAGTTTACAGTTGGTCCATACCATTAGTTGGGTTTATTGTATTTTTTTGCATTCTGTACGTTGGGGTTGGCCAGGGACTTTGGGGGGTGTTGGTAAATGCCTAGAAATGTTGGGGGATAAAAGTTTTTCAGTGGCTCTGGGGGAAGAGGATTTGTTCGTCCCTCGGGGCGAGGGACTTTGTACAGGGGGGGGTAATGTAGCGACCATGTCATTGGTTGGCCTGGTCGTCACTCTGCTCTCCGCCAACCCGGGGCTTGCATGGAGGCAGGTACTTGCGGGTTGGCGGAGGGGAGGGGGAGGGCGGACCTGCAGGGATTAGGAAGGGAAGTCTAGAAGTTTCTAGTAGTGTTTTCTCAGTTGTTTCGCTGTGGCTGTGTTATACAATAAAGTACCGTGACGTTTGAGACGGCAACTCATGTCTGCGCATCATCACTTGCGGCAGACATTACAATATGTTAGCAAAACACCAGGGTCTTCTTCAGCCAGTGAAGATCCAGCTAAAGAGGCTTCAAACCAACTACCCACAGACAGTGAGGAGGGTCCAGGTGAGAGGGTGCCATGCCAAGCATCCTTAGACAGTGAGGAGGATCCAGGTGAGAGGGTGCCATGCCAAGCATCCGTAGACAGTGAGGAGGATCCAGGTGTGGGGACATCACACCAAACACACTCAGCTAGTGAAGACCCAGGTGAGAGGGTGCCATCACACCAGCCATAATCAAGACACAGCCCTACTCTCTCATATGGGAAACCTCTTGATCCTGCTGATTGGCCATCTGTTTTAACAGATTCTCTAAAAACTGATTTAGTTAACAGTGGACCATTTCATGTAGGACCAAAGTGTTCCTTCCCCAAAAATCCAGACGGGAGAGCTTTCCATGACAGTTTAATGTACAGGAAGCTGGTGAATGGAGAAAAAGTACATAGAAGCTGGCTTATGTACTCTATTAAAGGCAATGCAGTGTATTGCTTTTGTTGCAAATTATTTTCTCAGAAGGACTGCAGATTGACTAAAGGTGGACATTCTGACTGGTCAAACATAAATGCAGATCTCAGAACACACGATGGTACTGCAGAGCACAGAAAGTTTATGATCATGTGGAAAGAACTTGACATGCGCTTGAAACAAGGCAAGACTATTGATCACATGGGATGTCCATCATGGAGGATGAGAAAAAGCGTTGGCGGGACATTCTCACACGACTGATAGCCATCATTCAGTCTCTTGCTGAACGGAACCTCAGTCTCAGGGGCTCGACCGACACCATATACAAACCAGACACGGCAACTTTTTGAAAGAAGTTGAGCTTCTTGCCAAATTCGACCCAGTAATGGAGAACCATTTAGCCCGGATTAAAGATGGCAAGACTCATGCTCACTACCTGGGTAAAAATATATAAAATGAGCTGATCGAACTGACAAGTGACAAATTGCTGCAGACCATTGTATCACATATTAAAGAGGCAAAGTACTATTCAATCATTCAGGATTGCACCCCTGATATCAGCCACCAGGAACAGATGTCCATAATAATCCGTACTGTGACATTTGAGCAGAAACCAGAGGTCAAGGAACACTTCCTAGGCTTTGTGGTTGTGGAGGAAACGACAGGGCCCAATTTGTCAAATGTCATTTTGGACAGACTGGAGGAGCTAACCATTCCTTTTGATGACTGTCGAGGGCAGTCATATGACAATGGGGCCAACATGAAGGGAAAGAATCAAGGTGTGCAGGCAAGACTACTGGAAAATAACCCCTGTGCTATGTTTGTCCCGTGTGGAGCACACACACTGAACCTAGTCATCGCCGATGCAGCAAAATCATCCACGGATGCAGTTGGCTATTTTGAACATGTCCAAAAGCTTTTCACTTACTTTTCATCATCCACTCAACGATGGACCATTCTCAAAACACACATCAATCTCTCTCTTAAATCATGGAGTGAGACTAGATGGGAAAGCAGACTCCAAAGTGTTATGGCTGTGAGACACCAGGCTGCTGAGATCCAGGAGGCCTTACTGGAAGTGAGGGAAAGCTGCAAGGATCCTGTTGCTAAGGTGGAGGCACAAGCCCTAGCTGAGGAAGTTGGATCCTACCGCTTTCTGATCTGCACCGTGGTCTGGTGTGACATTCTTACCAACATTAACCAGATAAACAAGCTCCTGCAGTCCACTTCAATGCAACTGGATGTTGCAGTGGACCTCATTTCAAAGGCCAAAACATCACTTACAGCCTACAGAGATGCAGGGGCTTTGTCAACTGCCAAGGAGATATGTGAGCAGATGAATGTGGAGCCTCTTCTTAAACAGAAAAGGCTCAAAAACAGAGGCATTTTTCTTACGAAGGAGCTGACGAGCCAGTAAGTGATGCACTGAAGAACCTGGAAGTCAACTTCTTTAACATGGTTGTGGACTCTGCCTTAACATCCGTTAATGAAAGATTCCAGACACTTGAGCAGGTAAAAGACAAATTCGGGGTGTTGCTGAATTTCAATGGTGGAGCTGGAGCAGGAATGTCCAGGGAGGATAGGGAGTCTTTGACTGACTGCTTGACGGTGGAGAAGATACTGAGCCATGATGGTGTATCTGACTTGGACAGGAGAACTGGCAGAAGAAATTGAAAACTTGCCATCAGGTCTTCCATCTCAGACAATGACTGCACTTGAATTGCTGACATACATCCATGACGAGCAGCTGAACGAAGTGTATCCTAATCTCTGGGTTGCTCTCAGGATTGCAGTCACTCTTCCAGTGACTGTAGCCTCGGCAGAACAAAGTTTTTCAAAGCTAAAGCTAATCAAAACCTACCTCCGGTCAACAATGGCACAGGACCGTTTGAGTGGACTTGCCATCCTGAGCATCAACCGGGAGCTGGGCCAGCATCTCTCCTATGATGACATTGTTGATGACTTTGCCGCAAAGAAAAGCAGGAGGCAAAAGTTTTGAAGGTATGTGCATAACCTAACATTATCTCTCACAATATTACAGCTCTATAGGAAACTGATTTAAGTAGCCTATTAGATATGAAATTAGATATCTATGTTTCTGACATGTTCATCTCTAACTGACAACACAAACTAATGTACTGTCGTTTTTATAATTTCTCACTTTTCAGTGGAGCAGAACAGTGGAGTGGAACTGAAGGCAACTTTTTGTTGCACCAAAGGGAGTTTTTCTTTGTTCTTTTTTTAACAATATTTTTGACTTTTTGTATGTATTTTTTTATTTGTTAGTGTTTTATACTGTACATACCATTCATATGTTAATTTGTAAATAGTTTGACAGTAAGTTACGTTGTTGAAATCAGCTTGCATTGCACTGAATTGTCTGTTATTGAATAATAGTGAATAATGTAACATATTTATTATGTTAGTTATTATTATTTATTTATTAGTAGTTATCTTGCACTTTATACAGTATTGCATTCATTTATATTATGTATTATTATGGTATTATATATAAGTTGGTTGTCACTTTATATTTGTTCAATTCATTATTTTGCACTTTAATAATTGCATTACTTACTTATTGTTGTTCATTATTTTGCACTTGGGGCCCCAGCTTCATTCTGTGCTTGGGGCCCCCAAAAAGCTGGAGCCGGCACTGCGGTCACAGAAATGCAACTACGGAAACAAACGACCTCATACTTTTGTATGTATGAGCCTCGGAGTGACAGGAGTGCCCACCAACTGCAGCCTCAAATGTTCAAAAAGTCTGTTTTTTCACCCACTTTCAAGCATTTCAACTCTTCATTACTCATTCATACTTTCAGCTACAAACCTCATTCCAATGTATAACTATTCTACATCTTTCATACATTAAAGGTTTTAATACACATTCAAATCCCATTTAAAACTATTAAAGATATTACACTTTGTTTCAAGCAGTCTTCATATTGGCGCCATTTTGAAGCAGTGTTCATGTTGGCACAATTTTTAATAATTTCAACTCTTACCTCGTCATCAGTGGCGGCTCGCCAATAGAGGGCGCTGGGGCGCCGACCTCCCGCCGACCTGCCTCCCTGTTTTTTTTGTTTTTTTTATAATCTCTTTTTGAAAAATAATCTATGTTAATTACATGCTAATAATGGTTTTAGTTTAGAATGTGTTTAGAACTCTCCAGAATGATATTTGCATTCACTTTCAACGTTTATCATTTTGGTGAAGTAGCCAATAGGCTGTCTTCCCTGGGCTCCAGTTCGCTCAGCACTACCAGTGTGGAATTTTCAGCCAATTGTTCCCCGGTTTCTACGCAGAAAAGTACATATTTCACCAATCAGCGTCGTCGAATTGTTTGGTTTGGGGGCTCTGAAAATATCGCCCGTCGTACCAAGATTAGAGCAGTGCACCACTGCACGTTACCGGACATTTACCTCAGAGAGGAGCAGCATGGCGACTTCGAGTAGCACTAATGTTGTCCTGGGAGTTCAGCTAGCCCCAAATTCAGTTAAATCTTTACACCTGTATCCCTTCGAAAGAAGAACATGAGCGGAAAATGTAATTGTAAAAGAACTCGGACCAGACAAGCCAGAAGTGAACATAACCCAACAGGCAAGAGAAAAGGAGAAAAAGAGAAGCTTTTCCAGAGGTTGGTTCAATCGAAAGGCTTGGCTAACTAGCTGTCGGTACGCCAATGCAATTTTTTGCTTCCCTTGCTTACTGTTTAAAACAAGTGCTTGCGATAGTTCGTGGACACAGACAGACCTGAAACATATGTCAGAACGGATCAAAAAACACGAGCGGGCAAGAGTTCATATGGACAACTGTGTGAAGCTAGCCAAGCTAGGCCGAATTAGCATAGCCACAAAGCTAGATGAGGGACACCGCATTGCTATAAGAAGGCACAACGAGGAGGTGGACAGGAATCGGCATATTTTGTCAAAGATCATCGATGCCGTGAAATTTTGTGGTGCCTTTGAACTTGCTTTGCGTGGTCACGATGAGAGTGACACATCAGAAAACCCGCCTCAATCGACCGTGAGTTGGAGGTGCACCTGGAGAACGAACGCCACTGTTTTTAAAGGCACTTCGAAGACCGTGCAAAATGAACTGTTAGACTGCATGTTGTCAGTTCTCAGAGACCGCATTCTGGAAGAGGTGAAACAGTCGGACTATATTGCCATTCAGGCAGACGAGACAACCAACATCTGCACTCATTGTCAGCTTGTGCTTGTGCTACGGTACATAGATGGCCACAATAACATTCAAGAACGCTTTTTTGAGTTTATCGCGCTTCCAAATGCGACCGCTGATACGATTGCCACTGCATTATTGGAAAGGCTGAGCACCATCCTTCCTGCGGGACAAGAGAGAAAACGAATTGCCGAGGCCTATGATGGTGCCGCAGAGATGAGGGGTGCTACAGGTGGAGAGCAGCGTAAAGTTCAAGACGTCTACGGGAGTGCCTACTACGTTCACTGTTATGTGCATCAGTTGAACCTCATCAAGGAGCAGGCAACATCCCACATCACGAAGATCGGCCAGTTTTTTTCAGACATTGGGGAGTTTTCTCAATTTATTCACAAGTCATTCAAACGAACGGCAGTGCTGGATGAAGTGGTGGCACACCGACTTCCAGGTGCTTCAACAACGCGATGGAACCTCCACAGTCGTGCTGTTAACACAGTTTACGAACACAAAGATGAACTGGTTAAGTGCTTCCAAAACCATTCGAGACAGAGGAGACTTTGATGCCATATCGAAGAGAGAGGCCGGGGGTTGTATGAGAATGTTGGAAGATGAGGTTTTCTGTTTCTTCCTGCCATTATTTCACAAAATCATGCCACATGTAGACACGCTGTTTAACCAGCTGCAGAAGAGGAACATAGACTGTCTTCATCGCAGGGATCACCCAGAGGTTCACTCACAGCATACAGGTTATCAGGTAAGCTATGATTTTGCATATTGGCTGAAAACATGCTTACATGTAGCCTAAACAATAAAAACATAAATCCACATGGCTGAGCACAATAGAACCTCTCATAAATCACAATTTCGTCACCATGTTAGACTCGTGAATTTATTTGTGATGAATCTAGATAACATTGACTAGGCCCAACACAACAATAGCACATATTTGAATACAGTTCTGGATTTATTTTATATCTCCAGCAAGTTGGTTTCTGATACAGTAATTTCAGGGTGGACAGTGACTTGTGAAACTTGATTTGGATCAGGGACACTGTTCCTTCTCTAGTTGAGGATGAGGAGTATAGGGGACCTGTACAGGAACCACCCCCGAAGAAATGGAGGGCAATGGGAGAAGAAACGCAAACAGCATCTGGCAATAGAGGTAAGCAACTTCTATTTCTGTATTCTATTAGCCTATATGTATTTGTGTTTGTTTGCACATATTTGTATTCTGAGTTGTCATTATTAGACATATATATCTACTGGATTATATGATTTTTTCACATTTATGCTTTTTAATAATTACAGTAAGCTTTACTTGCTCATAAAAAAAATTGTAACTGCTAGGAATATGCAGATTTTATTGTATTGTTGAACTGAGAAATGTGACTTAATTTTTTCTGTGGTTATCATTTCATAGGTCTGTGATACAATTATGAGTCATGCCAAGGAGAGGTTTTCTTTCACTAAGCATCTCATCAGTGGCACTCTGTTGCAAGGAGACTTGTTCCCACAACACAGCAGAAAGTTCCCAGATTCAGCACTAGAAACCACGGTGGATGCCTATCCCATGTTGGACAAAGCCAGACTTAAAACAGAACTGTCCCTGATCTACGAGCATGAGGACTTCAAGGGTTGCAGTGGTGCACTGACTCTCTTTCAGGTTCTAATGGAAAATAAACTTCAAGACACATTCACCGAAACTGTAAGTCTTCTCAAGGTCCTCATCACCACACCAATGTCAACAGCAGAATCAGAGAGGTGCTTCTCCACTTTAAAGAGGATAAAAACTTTGCTTAGGAACACTATGGCACAAGATCGCCTCAACGCTCTGGCTATGCTCTCTATAGTGAAAAAACTCACACGGGACATTCCAGATTTCAACACAAGGGTCATTGAGAGATTTGCCACTCAGAAAGATAGACGAGCAAAGTTCCTGTACAAATAAGAGTTCTCCATCCCCTTCACTCACACACCCCCCACCCCCCTGCATTCACTCACACATTCTCTCCAACTCACTCACTTTGAACCACACACACTAGCTGTCATTCTCTCACTCAGTCAGACAGACAGACACACAGACAGACAGACAGACAGACAGACACACACACACACACTTCAATTCAATAAGCTTTATTGGCTGTCTGTCTCTCACTCATTCACTGACTGACACATACACACCCACACCATGTTTCACACACATTCACCATTAAAATAGTGATCTCAATAGGAACATAACTGTATGTAACTATGTTTGCTTTGCTTTTTTTTAACCACTGATGGAGGTTATTGTTGTTTCTAAGTTCTGAGCTGGATTACTGTGTTTCATACTAGTTCAAATGTTAAAATCATCTTTCTTCTCATACTTGGTGTTCACTTCAAGAATGTTGTCCCACCCTCTCTTTGAGAGCCTTCTCTCTCTTTCTCTAGTATCAACACAGACTGTTATCCAATTGTCAATTTGTCTACAGTGAACTTTAATTCATCCCCAGCTGTAGACTACATATATTTAAAGAACTAGATTGTTGTATTCCCTATTATAATTGTTTGTTATGCGTTTGCACTTTCTATCTGGACACGGAGCATAATAAACATGCAACTTGTTCATTATCATTAACTGTGAAATTGTTGATTTCTACATGGCAGTTGTCTACATGGATTAATATTGTCTAGACCATACGTGTCAAACTCAAGGCCCGCGGGCCGGATCCGGCCCGGCACCTCATTTTATGTGGCCCACGAGAGCTTGCAAATAATAGAATTAGCTTATCGTACAAATCAGGGCCGGACTGGCCATCGGGAGAACCGCGACTCTTTTTGGTGTCCTGGCCGTCTAATTTCAACCAGTTTGCACATACTGGTACCTAAACTATAATGTCCGTCTAGGGTTGGGTATCGTTTGAATTTTATTGATTCCCATTCCGTTCCGGTTCTGCTTATCTGGACTCCGGTCCCAGCGCCCGGCCGTACGCTCCCAGTACAGAAGACTAGGGATGGGTACCGAGAACCGGTACCACTATGGAACCGGTTCCCGTACAACCGGTACTAACCGTACCGAATCAAAACGCATATTTCGGTGCCTCATTTCGGTGCCAGTAGTTAAAATGCCATTTGAAATATCCACTGCATTTCAGCGCCCTCTAGTGCTCGAAACGAAATATCGCTGATGCACACGTCACGCTGCCCAACCCACACCTAACTTTAGGAAACATTTCAATCAGACAGTGACAGCAAGTACCCGCAAAATGCCGAAACCACGACGGTCGAAAGTCTGGCTGCATTTTACCCCAAAAAACGCGAACAATAGTACCTGCAACAAATGTTTAAAAACCTTCTTAGTTTTAGTCTAGTTTTCGTCGACGGAAACTCATAAAATGTTAGTCTAGTTTTAGTCACATTTAAAAAACAAGATGACCGGAACTGCTGTGAACAACAGACCGGGTATCCTTCTAGTGATTGCATAGATCGTCATACTGCGCGAAGATTTGATGCATTCATCTGATTGATAAAAACCCGACAATGCGCGCCTGCCCCCCCCCCCCCACTCGCTGGACCTTATTAACTGTTATAAGACGCAGAAGCGCCTGGTCCTGTTCAACTTTACTTGAATGAGCGTAGAAACACTGGACGTTTTGATCAAGATCACCAGCAATGAGTTGATAAGTGTGACTACAGTCCGTCTTGTGTGTGTGTGTGTGTGTGTGTGTGTGTGTGTGTGTGTGTGTGTGTGTGTGTGTGTGTGTGTGTAAGAAATCGCCGGCAACACACGCACCAATAAGACGGACTGTAGTCACGCTGATCAGCTCATTGCTGGTGATCTTGATCAAAACGTCCAGTGTTTCTACGCTCATTCAACTAAAGTTGAACAGGACCAGGCGCTTCTGCGTCTTAATAAGGTCTAGCGACCACCGCCAGAATGTCACATTTTCTTCACATTCTCCCGTCTATGATGATCTTTTGATGGTTTGTTTTTTTCCCACTGTAGAAACAACTACCGGCTCCTCTGTTCCATCAAAGTTATTCATTATTTCATTCAATGAATAATTTCGCTTAAAATCTCTTACGATATGTGTGTGTTGTCTCTGACAGGACTTTGACAGCTGTCACTAGGCTAGTTAAGTCACGGGAATGGCGCGCTGTGATTGGCCGAGCGGATATATCTGAGTCTGCTGAAAATCTGCCGTGGCGTTTATCACAGTTTGGAAAGAAAGGGAATAATATAATAATATAATAATATAATAATATAATAATATAATGCAGAGAAACTAGCCGGTTGTCGCGTTTTGCGGAAACGATTCTTTTTTTTTTTTGTTAATGGCGCTTATCGCATTTTGGAATCAAACTCTAATTCAATTTTGAATGTCCGTTCGTCCACCACTAACATTTTCGTCTCGTCTCGTCAACGAAAGTAAAAATAGATTTAGTCACAGTTTTTATTTTCAAAGATCCGTTTTCGTCACGTCAACGTCACGTCTTAGTCATGGGAAAAAGGTCGTTAACGCATATTTTTCGTCAAACATTTCGTTAACGAAATTAACACTGGTTGTTGTTTGCTCTTTTTAAAGAAGGTATCGGTTCTGGCACCGTTTTGGCACCGGTATCGTTTTAAAAGTATCGGTTTGGCACCGGTATCGGATAAATCTAAACGATACCCAACCCTACAGAAGACAGATCACCATATCAGCATTTCCCACATTTACTGCACTTAGCCTTGTCGTCGCTTTCTTTTACAAAGTGAAGGCACACTTTTGACCTTTTCCCGCGGTCCATCTTCCACACTGCTGACAAACCGCTAGCTCGTATCAAAACAAATGGACACGTTGCAGTGTTGCGTTGATGCGTGACGTAGACAGGTCCTGGCAGATACATTGTTTTAAATGTCCTGAGAGGTAGCCGCCACGTCCTTGCAGACATATAGCCTTTGTTTGCAATAATAAAGATTTCTATCTATTTTAGGAACCGATAAGCAGAATCGAAATTAAAAAAATTCGGGTACCCAGTACCCGGCACTTTGGATTCGGTTCCCAACCCTATGTCCGTCACTGGGACTATATTTCCTGGCCTGAATGATGTTCCCAGTCTGGCCCTAAATTGTACAATGGCTGTACACTTGAATGTCTGCTGCTTTCTGAGGTAGTTATTAAGTAGTTACTAAAACCAATCATAATCAAATGCAGGAGCAATTATGTAATATGATAAAGAGTAGATATATTTATATAGTCTTACAGTTATAACCGGCCCTTTGAGGGCAACTATAATGCTGATGTGGCCCGGGATGAAATTGAGTTTGACCCCCCTGGTCTAGACCATTGGTCTAAACAGACCAATAACTCAAAATAACTCAAACCAGTATTGACTGGTTTGAGTTATTTTATTGGAATAGGCAGGGGACATGGGCGTCGTCACCATATGCAGGAAATAACATCTACGAAATTCAAAATTTTCTGGGGGAGGAGCACAAACAGCCCCACCTAGAATATTTTTCACCAGCCGCCACTGCTCGTCATCCATGCTTTCAGCTACAAACCTCATCCAAAAGTAAGGAAACAGTCCAAATAATGCTGCCACCAATGTACCGTATTTTTCGGACTATAAGGCGCACTTAAAATCCTGTAATTTTCTCAAAAATCGACAGTGCGCCTTATAATCCGGTGCGCCTTATGTATTAACCTCGAACCGATTTTATGTGGTACACGGCGCTCAAAAATCTGTCAAGCTGCATGGATTGTCGGCGCATTACGGCTACCGCGGCGTAATACTTGATGGATTGTCGGCGCATTACGGCTACCGCGGAGTAATACTTGATGGATTGTCGGCGCATTACGGCTACCGTGGAGTAATACTTGATGGATTGTCGGCGCATTACGGCTACCGCGGTGTAATACTTGATGGATTGTCGGCGCATTACGGCTACCGCGGAGTAATACTTGATGATTGTCGGCGCATTACGGCTACCGCGGAGTAATACTGATGGATTGTCGGCGCATTACAGCCTACCGCGGCGTAATACTTGATGGATTGTCGGCGCATTACGGCTACCGCGGAGTAATACTTGATGGATTGTCGGCGCATTACGGCTACCGCGGCGTAATACTAGCCTTGCGGAGTAATACGTACTGTGCTTCAACATACCGGTAATATTATGGTGTGTGTATAAGGACTGAAGATGAAGAATTTGATGGATTTGTGGATGAGGAATGAACTGAAAAAGTGAGTGTATTGTTTTGTATTTTATGTGTTACAACTGAACAATGTTGAGTTATTGTGTGAGTTGAAAAAAGTTTGATTTATCTGACTGTTTTGTGTTGCTTAATGCGCCTGTTTTGTATTTTATGTGTTACAACTGAACAATGTTGAGAGTTATTGTGAATGAGTTGAATAAAGTTCGATTTATCTGACTGTTTTGTGTTGCTTAATGCACCTTATAATGCGGTGCGCCTTATAATCCGGTGCGCCTTATGTATGAAAATAGACCCGTTCATTGACAGTGCGCCTTATAATCCGGTGCGCCTTATAGTCCGGTAGTGTCCAAGTGTGTGGGCTTCAAATAAACTCTTACTGTTGAATTAGCTTATTAAATTACACCACAACAATGACGACGCAATTCCGCGTTAATTGTGCGTTCAAGTTGTACACGGAAATCGGAATTGTCGACTTTAACATATTCAACAGCTCTTCATATACAGTCTCTTCATATACGCCAGCAATTCAGTTGAGCGTCAGCCTTTCAACTCATTCATACTTTCAGCTACAAACCTCATTCAAACATTAAAATGATCTACATCTTTCATACATTCCCATTCATACTTGTAGAAAATATTAAAAACAGGTGATTCAGATTTCCAATTCTTCATAGTCCTTCTGCTCCAAATTCAAGCCAGCAATTCAGTTTAGCGTCAGCCTTTCAACATTCATCATTCACACCGCAATTTCTTCAGAAATTGCCTTTTCTAGTTTTAGTTTTATTATTCTACTGTATATTTCTCTATTGTTTTATTGTATTGCTATGCAACCTGGCACAATAATTTCCTTCAGGATGAATAAAGTTCTATCTTATCTCTTATCCTATGCTATTTACATATTGTAACGAACACCGCGGAGGAGCAGGCAGAGAGGAGGCGGACGCGGAATATAGTCAACCTTTTATTCAACCAAGAACCAAGAACCACTTGAATCACTAGAACTGCCTGAACTAACTCAACCGGATGGCAACACCCCCGTGACACACAATAACTTCCCATAATCCCTCGGGGCCCCCTTCGTCATCTAGCGGCTGTATGGTGGCCACGCCCCCACCCCCTGGCCGCTACAATATATACAGATATCTATATATATACATATATATTATATCTTATTATGAGCGGGAAAAACTGTTGCGCGAGACACACCAGCACGTAACCCACAGAGCAGCCAACCCGTTATTCTCCACTACAGCAAACAGACAAGGTGGGTCACCAACATTATACTGGCGTTTAACTAAGTTTGGATTGATAACTTGCTATATAACTCCCCGTGTTGTATAAGTGTTGTATAAAGAATATTTTAAAAGATCGTCTATTAACATCCGCTTCCCTTCGCTAAAGCTACCGTATTACCCAAAACGAACTGCGCTGCGTCGGCCAACGTAAAAAAGATAGTGTAGTGACCACTCACTAGCAGGACAATATAGGTTAGAATTCACAGCGAGCTAGCCTTGTTGACGTTATAGTTACTTGATAGGTTTATTCAACTACATTACCCATGACCGTTAGCGGGTTGACGACGTTAATCAAGTGGGACGGGGGAGCGCGTGTTGTGTTGTCAGAGCGAATGCAGAGTGTGAAATAAAGCCGACGATTATTTACTCCGTCCACAAAAAGCCTTTCTCAGCCCTTTTGTTTCCCACACTCCTACATTGGTGACCCCGATTTTCTCTGGACGTTTCCAGAGTTGACTGAACATGGCAACAAACGCAGTTTCTCTCAAGTTGCCCGAGTTTTGGGAACAGAATGCAAACGCATGGTTTGCTCAGGCGGAGGCGCAGTTCGCCCTCAGGGAGATTACCGCGGACAGCACCAAATACTACTATGTAGTGGCGGCTCTTACCAGCTCAACTGCGGGGAGGGTGGTGAGTCTGATTGAAAATCCACCAGCAGACAACAAGTATGCCACCTTAAAAGCACACCTGAAAGAGACGTTTGGACTGTCCGAATCTGAGCGTGCTCGCCAGCTCCTTTCCCTCCCTGGGCTCGGTGACTCGAAGCCCTCTGAACTGATGGACCACATGCTGGCTCTGCTTGGTGACCACCAGCCATGTTTCCTGTTTAAGGAACTTTTCCTGCAACAGCTCCCAGACCAGGTTCGTTTGGCCGTGACCAATTCTGTCAAGACTGAGTTTCGCCAGTTGGCCAGGGAGGCGGATACATTTTTCTCGGCCGGGAAAAAGTGTTTTGCAGCGACGCCCGCCACCACCCCCAACGCCGCCATTGCTGAGTGTGTGCCACAACCTTTCTCCGTCTCCGCCACCGCTGTGGCCCGCCATGCGAAGCCATCAGGGTTGTGTTTTTATCACGCTAAGTTCGGTAACAAAGCCAAAAAGTGCCTGCCACCATGCAACTTCAGTGCATCGGGAAACGCACTGGCCGCCACTCGCTAGCAGCCGTGAGTGTCGGCCATCCTGCAGGCTTGCTGTACGTCACCGACTCCCTCTCCGGCCGCCGGTTCCTGTGCGACACGGGTGCCCAGGTGAGCGTGCTGCCTGCATCGGCTATGGACGTCTGTCGGGCGAAACAGGGCCCCGCCCTCGAGGCTGCCAATGGCAGCGCTATCCCCACTTTTGGCACGCGCACCGTGCCGTTGTGTTTTGCTGACCAGCGTTTCACCTGGGATTTTGTTTTGGCCAAGGTGTCCACTCCCCTCCTAGGCGCTGACTTCCTCTGTGCCAACAGTCTCCTGGTGGATGTGGGAAACCGTCGGCTCATCAACGCTGAGACGTTCAGCTCCTTGTCATGTGAGCGCAGTGATGCGGCCGCGATGAAGCTGTCCAGCGCCGTCTCACCGGCTGATGTTTTCTACCCCCTCCTGTTGGAGTTCTCGAACATCACGACACCTACCTTCTCGTCCGCGGCCACCAAACACGGCGTAGTGCATCATATCTCCACTGAGGGCCCACCTGTGCATGCCAGGGCCCGTCGCCTCGACCCACACAAACTCGCCATCGCAAAGGATGAGTTCGCCTCCATGGAGAAGCTCGGCATCGTTCGTCGTTCCGACAGTCCTTGGGCCTCGCCTCTCCATCTCGTTCCCAAGTCCATTGGCGGCTGGCGTCCGTGCGGCGACTACCGGCGCCTTAATGGTGCCACTACGCCTGACCGCTACCCAGTTCCACACATTCAGGACTTTTCAGCCCACCTGGCTGGAGCATCTATTTTTTCAAAAGTGGATCTGGTGCGGGGCTACCACCAGGTGCCGGTTAGTCCGCAAGACATCTCCAAGACGGCGGTTATAACTCCATTCGGGCTTTTTGAGTTTTTAAGGATGCCGTTCGGCCTCAAGAATGCTGCACAGACCTTCCAGCGTTTGATGGACGTCGTGCTGCGCGACTTGTCTTTCGTGTTTGTTTACTTGGACGACATCCTGGTAGCCAGCACATCCAAGGCAGAGCACCTATCACACCTCCGTCTCCTCTTCGGTTGCCTCCACGAGCATGGCTTGATCATCAATCCAGCAAAGTGCCGGTTTGGGCTGCCTTTTATGGACTTCCTTGGCCACCACATCACTGCTGCTGGGGCGATCCCACTGCCGTCAAAGGTGGAGGCTGTGTAGCAGCTCCCACGCCCTATCACTGTCAAGGCTCTGCAGGAGTTCCTGGGGATGGTGAATTTTTACCATCGCTTCATCCCCCAGGCTGCTCATCTGATGTGCCCCCTGTACGAGGCTCTCAAGACAAAGACCCCCAAGCACGCCATCGCCTGGTCCGACGACATGTTGAAGGCGTTCTCGGATACTAAGGAGGCCTATGGAGCTATGCTGACTCACCCCGTGCCTGAGGCTTCCGTGGCATTGACGACTGATGCCTCGGACTATGCCGTCGGTGGCGTTTTTGAGCAGCTGGTCAAGGGGATCTGGCAACCCCTGGCGTTTTTCAGCCGACAGCTCCGGCCCAGTGAGCAAAAGTACAGCACCTTTGACCGTGAGCTCCTCGCCCTGTACTTAGCGGTCAGGCATTTCCGTTTCCTGCTGGAAGCTCGCCCGTTCACTGTTTTTGTGGACCACAAGCCGTTGATTTTCGCCATGGCTAAGGTCTCGGAACCGTGGTCTGCCAGGCAGCAGCGTCATCTGGCTTTCATTTCGGAGTTCACCACGGACATCCGGCATGTGGCGGGGAAGGACAACCCCGTGGCTGACTGCCTCTCTCGTGCCGCCGTCGGAGCTGTCCACCTCGGCATCGATTACGCCCGTATGGCTGCAGATCAAGCCTCGGACCCTGACATCCAGGCATACAGGACGGCGGTTTCTGGCCTCCGGTTGGCGGACGTCCCCTTCGATGACAGCGGCACAACGCTGCTTTGTGATGTTTCTATGGCGCAGCCGCGCCCAGTGGTTCCGCAGGCGTGGAAAAGGCAGGTTTTCGATGCCGTACATGGCTTATCGCACCCGGGCAGGAAGCCGTCGCAACGTCTGATGGCGGCGAAGTTCGTCTGGCGTGGTATGAAGACGGACGTGGGGGGTTGGGTGAGGACCTGCGTAGCATGCCAACGTGCCAAGGTCCATCATCACATTAAGGCCCCGTTGGAGCAGTTCACAGTGCCGGAAAGGCGTTTCGACCACGTGAACGTGGACCTGGTTGGGCCCCTTCCCCCCTCCAGGGGGTACACTCACCTCCTGACGATGGTGGACAGGACAACCCGTTGGCCAGAGGCTGTCCCACTGTCCGCGACTACTACAGCTGATGTAGCTCGCGCCTTCATCGGCACCTGGGTCGCCCGGTTCGGAGTCCCCTCTGACCTTTCCTCTGATCGGGGGGCCCAGTTCACTTCCGAGCTATGGACTTCCATTACCCAGCAGTTAGGGGTCTCCCTCCACCACACTACGGCTTATCATCCGCAAGCCAATGGCCTCTGTGAACGTTTTCACCGGTCTATTGCCCCTTTTCCACCGTCACGGTATGGCGCGGTACGGCACGGCACGGCACGGCATGGTACTTTTCGGGTCTGTTTCCATTACAACTGAGTACCATATAGTACCTCCTCGACGTGGGCGGGGTCGTCATAACACGGCTGCGCGAACTGCCGTGACGTCATTTACACCCGCGCCAAGCCACCGCACAAAACCGGAAGACCAGAACAACAACAAACAACAAATAAAATGCTTTAACATAAACCCAAACCAGTTTACATTATGTATTTAGGTATGACAATGCATATAGACACAGAAACAAGACCATTTCTTAAGGACATCAAAGCCTTTATTATTATCACACCAGTGGAAGCAGCGCAACCAAGAGAAAGGCTATGAAATGAAGAGAATAGACTATTGGAAATAATTTAATACATATTCATGGCAAAAAATATATTAAAACATAAGTCAGTGATTCTGATAGTGTTTAGGCCAGCAGAGAAGGCCTTGCTGGCCCTGACAGCCCACCACTGAAGTGATTGTAAATCACTCGCTGCGGTTAATGGCCGTGGATGTTTACAGGGCTTACTTGAATTTATCGCTAACAACTGTGAAAGATACTCTTTCACAGTTTAAATAGCTACAGGTTAGCTGAACATTTAGTCGGTCAGCGAAATTACTTTAGTGATTTCGGACGTTGATGTTACAGTGTCGTTCACGCTAGCAACATTCATTTAACGGCCATTCAACATTCATTTAAAAGCCTTTGACGTTATAGCCGATGTTTGAACAAAACACTAGCGTTCATTTACTTCTGTTGAAACGGGGAAAAATATATACAAAGTGATTTGGGTGAACAGTGAAGGTTGTAATGACGGATAGTGGCTGATGTAGGAGTGTGGGAAACAAAAGGGCTGAGAAAGGCTTTTTGTGGACGGAGTAAATAATCGTCGGCTTTATTTGAATAAACCTATCAAGTAACTATAACGTCAACAAGGCTAGCTCGCTGTGAATTCTAACCTATATTGTCCTGCTAGTGAGTGGTCACTACACACGTCCCCCCAGAGTTCACAAGAACTAGCCCAAAAAACGACCAGGGACCCTAATGACCCGCCCAAAACGATTCCGGGGCTCCCAAGCAGGCACAGGGGGCCGAGGCAGGGGGAAACAGCAGGCAGGCGACGAGCAGGCACCGGACGGCAAGGCCGCAGGAGCCCGGGGGACGCCATGGTATGAAGTAGGGATCGGCAGAAAAGACCTGGCCCTGTCCAGTAGAGCACTCCTCTGTTCCGGTGCTGACCAGGGGACCGTAGCGCAGGGAAGGAAATCCCCCGGGACCCGGAGGGGCTGGCCATAAACTAGCTCAGCAGAGGACGAGAGAAGGTCCTCTTTTGGTGCAGTACGGAGTCCCAGCATCACCCAAGGGAGTCTGTCGACCCAGCTGTCGTCCCGGAGACCAGCCTTGAGGGCAGCCTTCATAGACCGGTACGGCGCGGTACCACAGGCACGGTACGGCGCGGTATTTGCGTGTTTCCACTAGCACGTAGTACCTGATATCAGGTACTATTTGGTATCACATCTGCCCCTGGTTCCAAGCCAGCCGAAGCGGTACTATGACGTGACGTCAGCCGACTGCCTTCCACTGATTGGCCGACGAGTGTCGTCACTGGGAGCGTCATAAGCGCGCGACGACCGACCAGACAAATAAACACGAGACTCGACCACACCACTTTTTAAAACCTGACCTGACTTTTAAAAATGAGCTCACCAAAAAAAACCACGCCATGGTCGGTCGAGGAGGTCCAGACGTTCCTCTCTTTGGTGGCCGAAGAGAGGATACAGCGGGAGCTCGACGGCACAACCCGGAACGAAAAAGTATTTAAAGAAGTCGCCCAGCTGATGGCCAATCATGGGTACCACCGTACCCTCCAGCAATGCCGGGATAAGCTCAAAAAAATGAAGAGCGATTACCGGGCCATAAAAGACCACAACGGTCGAAGTGGGGCAAATCGCCGGGCCTGGAGATGGTTCGATCAAATGGAATATATTTCATTTTCTCGTATATACCTTCTGTGATTTGTTGTGATCGGAGATATATTGTTACTTCTGATAAAAAGGTCAGGTCGTATTCGTATTGACGATATAGGAAGAGCAAACATTTAGCCAGCAAAATGTAACATCTGACAGCCAACGCACTTCTTTCATGTTTTATCAAACATGTGAAGAACACGGATTACAGCCAAGGCTTAATAATGAGCTGTTCTGTAGGGAGGATCATGGTTCAGCTATTGACTCCTCGTGTTGTCATGGAGTTGAAGTTTCATCAAGTTTCCGTTTTTTTTTATTACTGTGATAATGTGTTTTTTCTTGTTGGAAACTGTACTTTTAGTTGTCTCTAGTGTATCTTGTTAAGCACTGCTTGCTGTTGACCAATCGGCGCCGACTTTCCTTGGGTGAGTATTTTGATTACGACAGGTCGCCAGGCAGAAATGGGTGGATCGGCTGCCCTGCAGAGAAAGGGAAGGAAGAGAAGGAGAAGAAGACACATCACAATAGATGCCATTCATTTCTTAACAAGTGCATCGGTATAATCACACAAAACAAACCCCACCCCGCACCCAAGGAGTTGGAAATGTGTCTCGCATTAATACTTTGAGAATTGAGATACTTTGCTTGTAACATTTGAGG
>PIJE02003167.1:0-24427 GCA_002895965.2 Coryphaenoides rupestris | reverse complement strand
GTCGCCCGGTTCGGAGTCCCCTTGACCTTTCCTCTGATCGGGGGCCCAGTTCACTTCCGAGCTATGGACTTCCATTACCAGCAGTTAGGGGTCTCCCTCCACCACACTACGGCTTATCATCCGCAAGCCAATGGCCTCTGTGAACGTTTTCACCGGTCTATTGCCCCTTTTCCACCGTCACGGTATGGCGCGGTACGGCACGGCACGGCACGCATGGTACTTTTCGGGTCTGTTTCCATTACAACTGAGTACCATATAGTACCTCCTCGACGTGGGCGGGGTCGTCATAACACGGCTGCGCGAACTGCCGTGACGTCATTTACACCGCGCCAAGCCACGCACAAAACCGGAAAGACCAGAACAACAACAACACAACAAATAAAATGCTTTAACATAAACCCAAACCAGTTTACATTATGTATTTAGTATGACAATGCATATAGACACCAGAACAGACCATTTCTTAAGGACATCAAAGCCTTTATTATTATCACACAGATGCGGGGGTTCAAAAGCAACCAGCGGAGATCACAAACCAGGACTGTGGTTCCAACCGATGACCAACCACAATGAATCTACACCACGCCGAGAACAAAGGACCAAACAGACAGGCAACCGAGGGTCTCAGAGATAAGAAACAAAAGAAGGAAAGATCACTTTACTAGTCCACACTTATGGTCACAAACACACAGCATGCAGGAAGTGGTGACCGCCAAACACACACGCATGCAGGGAGGGTGACCCGCGAAAATGTAGTCTCTGCATTTGACCCATCCTGTGTTATGCTGCCACTCCAGGAGCAGTGGGCAGCCCTTTTACGGTGCCCCACAGTCAATAGCGCCCCAGGTGGGAATCGATCCCAGGACCTTCTTGCTGTGAGGCAGCAGTGCAAGCAACTGACCAGAGGTTTCAACAAAGATGGCTCCAAACATGGGCTGACCAGAGGCCCCCACCATGGGGAAAACCCAGGAGCAGATGCTCCCCTCATCGTGGAAATGACCCAGGAGGTGACTCCAAAGAAAGAAGAAGATGACCCGGCACATGAGATCACAGCATCAACTGCGCTCCGAAGGGTGTCAATAAGATGAAAGAAAAGACGCCCATTTGAAATCCGTTGAAACTGACTATCTTCATTCCTGAATTAGATGTTCCCCGCCATTGTGAACAGGAACTGTCGAACCACATTAGCGATGTGCCTTCTACTAGGTGCATCGATGGGTTGTTATTGGTATCCAACGGGTCCCCCTGTACACCACCAGGTACAATCGCTCTGTCATGGCTCATTCCCATAAGAGCACTTCATATTGTGTTTCATGGTATTTTCATGGTATTTTGTATAGGACTGATGTGTTTGAGGGTTTGTTTGAAGAAAACAATGTCTACACTATGGGCTCTGGCAGATGCCATTGGTCCAAGGATGGAGCCAGAGGAAGGAGGAAGCACCAATGACACGGCAGACCTGGAATAGCCAGTATTCTCATATTGAGATCCATGATAGCATCTAAGATGGAAAAAGAGATGGTCCTCACAGTGGCAGACATAGTAGAGTCAAAAAGGTTAGAATGGGAGTATATGGGAAATAACGGCCATGGTGATGATGAAGATGAGAGGTATGGGCCAATGAAGTCTTAATCTCTGAAAGATTGAACTCCCCGAGAAGGCTTAACATGTGATTGTGCTAGTAACCTCTTCATGTGAATTGCATCAGCGGCCTGAAGATAAAGAAGACTACAATACTGTCCAAAACCCCACATATGCATACAGCACACCAATACATTCATTGAATGAAAGAATGGACAATGTTCTCATTGGACAATGATAATATGGCATGAAGGAGATATGTAAAAAGACTAACATGAGGGAAATGATAATTGGGATGAAGATTGTATACTGTTACTGTTGAGAAATGGTGAAAATATGAAAAAGTTAGGGGTTTCAGAAAGAATTAGATCAGTCATAATGTTACGACTTATAGAGGGAACAAAAGATGCAAGGCTCTGTCATGTATGCTGCCGCATACATGACATTGACAATTATGATATATTATTTAGATTTATACAGCATACAGCAGTCCCGCCCACTCTATATATCTCTCTGGGAAACCTATTTTTTCCATACCCGAAATAGGTACTGGTGCGAGACCCGATCAAAAGCTTTCTCAAAGTCTAAATTTAGGACTACTAGCCTGATGTTTGTCTCTCTCATAACAGATGGTGTCTCTAATCAGTACAAGGCTGTCGGTGATCTTCCTCCCCGGTATGCCACAGGTTTGATCCGGGTGGATTACATCCCCTAAAACCACAGACATTTGGTTTGCTAAAAGCTTGCTAAAAAGTTTGCAGTCACAGTTTAAAAGGGTGATTGGTCGGCAGTTCTTCAAGTCAGTCTTGTCATCCTTTTTGTGCAGTAGTTTCACTATCCCTACTCTAAAACTGTATGGTAGTCAGCCTAGTCTTTGGAAATCAGTAAGAACAGTCAGTAAGTCAGGTGCTAAAATGTCCCAGAAGGTGGTGTAAAATTCAAATGGAAGCCCATCTTCCCCTGCGGACTTTCCCCTCTTAAAACCAGACAAACATTTGTGAAGTTCTAAAAGGTAAAAATCCTGGGTTCAAAATGCACTTCCATCAAACTTTTTATTTGTTCTCTAAAATACCACTTATTGATTATTTTTCTCCATGTTTTTCCTTGTACAATTCCCCATAAAATCCTTTGATTGTTTCCTTAACCTCTTCCAATGTTTCTGTAATTTCACCATTTGGTTTCTTTAATAAAAAATACCCTCCCCCTTGTTATGAATTTTATAAAAAAAATATATTTTCCCCTTCTTCAATTTCCCTTTCTTTGCTCCTGACAATTACTCCTTTAGCTCTTATTTCTGATAAAACCAACATTTCTTCTTTGACCTTTTGTATTTCTTCATTAAAATCCAGACCTTGCTGTGTTTAACGTAAAATACCACTGTCCATCTATCCTGCAGCCCCACCATGCATCTATTTTGCTTATTTTTCTTGTTTTTCCCTGCCTTTAAAAAAAAAGTCCCTTCACCATTTCCCACCACTGTGCATTTCATAGAAGTCCTGGAGGGTCTGCCATTGGGTGAATTGCTCCCTGTACTCACTGACTAAATCTTTATCTTCTAACAACAATTCAGTTTCCACAGACCTCTACCATTGGTCACACCTGAAGAGAGTGCGAGGGTGCAGGAGAGCATTGCGTGATCAGAGAAGAAAACGGGGGTTAATCTAGCATCGGTTGGTGGGCAGTTTCTGGTAAAAAGGTAGAGAGGCTCTGGAACCATTACCACTGAACCAGGTGAAGCCCTCCTCTCTTGGATGAAAGGTTTTAAAAGAGTCTTGGAGTTTAAAATCCCTGCATAGTCCTGACGTCTTGTCTACTTTAAAATCATCCTCTGCCCCTCTCCTATCATTCCTATTTAAAATACAATTAAAATCTCCCCCTAAAGCTAAAGGCACTCGCCCTAGCATGTGGGGCTGCAGATTTTCTAAAAGGTCATAGCTGTCCATAACCATAACATTTTAAGAGCTTAAAATGAGTCAAATGTGCTAAAAGTGCCCGTCCGTCGCTCACCACTGTGCTGACCTTCACCAGAACTGAGGGGTTCTTATGGCCACGCCATCATCTTTGTTTTCATTTTGACCCACTCCATATCAATTTGTGTGGCCATTTCTCCTCCCATTCCTTGTAATCTTTTAAAAAAAGGCAAAGCACATTCTTGCAATAAAAACACATCTGAATTCCAATTTTTTTTTAGAAAGGATAAATTCATGTGCGCTCAAACTCTTGATTTCACACTCCTCACATTGAGTGTAGAAAAGGTGAGAACCTTGAGCATTGTTTAAAATACAGGTATGCATTAAAAGACAACAAACGGTATAGGGTTGAAACCATTTAAAAGTCAATGCTTTGTGAATGAGGCGCTTCCTTAACCCCACAGGGCCATGGGGAAGGCTCTGCTTCATTCCCCTTCAAGACTCTCGATTGGTCAAACAGTCCTTCAGGGTCGACTGTAGTGCCATATTTTAAAAGGAAAAAGTGTTTGGAGAGGAACTGTCTGAGGATCCAGCTCTTCCCCTTTTCTCATGGACTCCTAGAGAGTCAGAGGACAACTCGGACACTCTTCTCTTGCCAGTCTGCGCTCCTGGGAGGGAGGCGTCGCTGGACTCCACCACCAAATCATCTCCCATGTCAAATGACACCATCACCCGCGGCTCATTTGGATCTGAAACGGGGTGTTGCTCCACCCTCTGCCTGAGTTGCCCCACCTTCTTTCACCTCACCACTTTCTGGGGTAACTTTAAGCCCCTCCCCCTCCTTGTCCTTTCTTCCAATCACAGGATTTGGCGGGAAATTTGAATTCCCTCCAATCACTTCGTTTTTTATGCTCTCAACTGCCATTTGTATTGCCACCTGTTTTAATTTGTTTGCAAATGATTTTGGGACAATCTCTGAAGAGGTGGTTTGAGTCTCCACAGAGGTTGCACTTTCTGCTATTGGTGCATTCTTCGAACGAGTGTCCAATTTCTCTACATTTCCCGCAAACAACCTTTTCACACAGTTCTACCAGGTGTCCATGCTCGCCACACTTGCGGCAGAGCTTGGGCTGCCCCTGGTAGTGGATGTAGCCTAGAACTATCATTGATGGGAGATGTTTCAGGGCCTGGAAGCCACCTGGGTCCCGCCATTGTTGAATGGGGACCCTCCAAGCGCAATTCCAGATGCCGTCCTCATCTCTCACCTTGGTAGCCTGGGCCCTCACAGTGCAGTATCTACCCAGCCACAAACAAATATCAGCATTTACCGTTTCATTAAACATCCTGACAATTACCGTTTTAAAGGCATTGTCATTCAGTCTTTCCACACCAAATGCTGAAAACTGGTCCTTCACATATGTATATGGTGGTGGTGCACGTATCGTTGCTTCCCTAACGTTTCGGGGGATTACTACATTCGAGTGTTCACACTTTTTTGTCACAATAGACGCTTATGTGTTTCTGAGCGGTTAAACAGTAAAAATAGGTGGCTCTTCACAACTTTCTTGGAAATGTTTATCCGACCTTGCCAATGCTTGTGTGGGCATGAGTACATCATAAAACAGTTGAGCAACATCGGTTTAGGCATCAAACACCAAGCGTTTAGTTGAGAAATGCAAGTTTGTCCAAACTGCCCTTTTCTCGCTCCCCAAGCGCATTTTGCTTCCACGCACACAATAAGAGCTTAAGGCACATTCTATGGAAGTAAATCTGTTCCACCAGATTTAGAGTTTCAAGTATTTTTATTGTCACTTCACAGTTTACACAAGTATAAGCAGTAAGTGAAAATCTTAGCCAACAGCAGTTATAAAAGAATACAAAATAGAAATAGAAATAGAATAGAAATTCAAAGCAAAAAACTATGTTAAAAAAGTAAAAAAAAACAAAAAAACTATAAAATAAAATATACAGTATACAAAAAATATCAAGGGGAGCAATACACATAAATCAATGTAATAAAATATACATTGTTATATGCTGACATTCACAGAATGTCAGCATAGGGGCAGGGATCAACACTTGTTCAGCAGCCTGATGGCCTGACTGTGGAAGCTGTCTCCGAGTCTGCTCGTGCGGCACTTGATACTGCGGTATCGCCTGCCTGACTGTAGAAGTGTGTACAGTTTGTGATGTGCGGAGATGTGCACGCCGAGGAACTGGAAACTCTGACCCTCTCTACTGCAACACCGTCTATGGAGATTGGGGGCTCTCCTCTCCGCTTCCTGTAGTCCACGATCAGCTCCTTGGTCTTCTTGACGTTGAGGGCGAGAGCAAACTAGATGACGTTGGAGCTGTGTATAGCCATGCAGTCGTGGGTGTACAGGGAGTAGAGGAGAGGGCTCAACACGCATCCCTGAGGGGCTCCCGTGTTGAGGGTCAGTGGCTCTGAGGTGGTGCTGCCCGTCCTCACCACCTGGCGGCGGCCCGACAGGAAGTCCAGTATCCAGCTGCACATGGTCGGGTGCAGGCCTAGACCCCTGAGCTTGGTGTCGAGCTTGGCAGGAACTATTGTGTTGAACGCTGAGCTGAAGTCCACAAACAGCATTCGCACACAACAGTTCTTCCCCTCCAGGTGAGAAAGGGCGGTGTGAAGTGCCATGGCAATTGCGTCGTCGGTGGATCTGTTTTGACGGTACGCAAATTGCCATGTAGCAGGCAACATGGAACAAATGAAGTCCTTGACCAACCTCTCGAAGCATTTACTGACAATCGAGGTGAGGGCTACGGGTCTCCAGTCATTCAGGCAGGTTACCTTGGGGTGTTTAGGGACAGGCACAATGGTGGACATCTTGAAGCCCTCAGGAACAACAGCCTGGGACAGGTAGAGGTTGAAGATGTCTACGAAGACTCCTGCCAACTGGTCTGCGCATGCTCTGAGGACGCGCCCCGGGATGTGGTTGGGGCCTGTTGCCTTCCGGATGTCCACCCGATTGAAGGCTCTGCGCACGTTAGCCTCTGAGATGTTCAGCAGGCTGGTCTCCTCAGGCAGCGCTGACTTTGGCGGGCTGCCGTTCATGTCGAACCGAGCAAAGAAAGTGTTTAGCTCGCCTGGGAGGGAGGTAGAGGAGTTCTCTACACCGCTGCTTCTCCCTCTGAAGTCCGTCATTGTCTGTAGCCCCTTCCACACACCCCTCACGTCATGGCTCTTGAATTTGTCCTCCACCCTGTTCTTATACTCCCGCTTGGCAGAGCTGATGGTCTTGCGGAGGTCGTAGCGGGCTCTGGTGTATTCCGCCATATTTCCGGAGTCAAAGGTGGTGTTACGCGTGCGGAGTGCAGCGTGAACATTGCCATTAATCCACGGTTTCTGGTTGGGATAAATCTGAACCAACTTAGTAGGAACAACGTCATCTATGTATTTCTTGATGAACCCGGTGACTGAGGACGCGTACTCGCTGATGTTATTGTCCGACGCTACCCGGAACAAAAAGGCCCAACAACGCCTGTATTTCCTCAGGCGACTGAGGAAATTCAACATGTGCCCCCGCATCCTCAGAACATTCTACTCCTGTACCATCGAGAGTGTTCTCACAGGATGCATCACCGTCTGGTACGGGAACTGCACCGCACTGGAGCGTAAAACCTACAGAGGGTGGTGCGGACGGCCCAGTACATCGTTGGAGGTGAGCTTCCCTCCCTCCTGGATATATACACCAGGCGGTGCGTGGCCAAGGCCAAACGGATTATTAAAGACAATAACCACCCCAGCCACGAACTGTACACACTCCTACCGTCAGGCAGGCGATACCGCAGTATCAAATGCCACACGAGCAGATTCAGAGACAGCTTCCACAGTCAGGCCATCAGGCTGCTGAACAAGTTCGGCATCAATGTCTAAATGCTAGTGCTAAGTGTTGGTGCTAGTGCTGTGCTGGTGTTACTGCTAGTGCTGGTCCTGGTGCTAGTGTTACTGCTAGTGCTGGTGCTGGTGTTAGTGCTAGTCCTGGTGCCAACTGCTGGTGCTAGTGTTGTGTCGACTGTCTGGGAAGGTATCCCGTGACATTCTGTGAATGTCAGCATATAACAATGTATATTTTAGTACATCGATTTATATGTGTATGGATATTTTACTGGATATTTTACTGTATTTTACTTTAGATTTAATTTACTTATTTTATATAGAATCCTATATATAGTTCTATTTCTATTTTGTAATTTCTTATAATTACTATTCTTATAATTACTGTCGGCTGTCGGGCGTTTTGCACATAAAGTTTTTAACTCATTGCTTATACACACGTGTAAACTGTGAAGTTACAATAAAAATACTTGAAACTTGAAACTTGAAACATGTCCCAGTCAGCGCGATCAAAACAATCCTGTAGCATGGACTCCGATTGGTCTGACCAGCGTTGTACCTCCTTCACAGCGATTGGTTGCTGCTTCAGTCTCTGCCTGTAGGCGGGGAGTAGTTGGATCGAGCGGTGGTCCAATTTGCCGAACGGTGGGCGGAGGAGGGCCTTGTAGCCGTCCCGGAAGGGGGTGTAGCAGTGGTCGAGGATCCGCTCGCCCCGTGTGTTGCTTATGTGTTGGTAGAACTTTCTTCAAGTTCGCCTTATTGAAGTCCCCCGCCACAATGAAAGTACTTGTGAGTTTACGGGAGTTTACTGCTGTAAACTCCCGAGGTAGCCAGAATGGTCAGCACATAAGCATCAGGTACTCCAGGTCCGTGGAACAGAAAGACTTGAGGGTATGCACATGACTTTGGTTGCACCAAGATCTGTTTATCATGAGACATACCCCCCCCCTCCATGATCTTTACCAGAGAGAGTCTTTGTTCTGTCCGCTCGGTGGATGGAAAATCCTGTCGGCTCGATGGCTGAGTCGGTAACCCCCTCCGACATCCATGTCTCCGTAAGGCAGATTATGCAGTTGTCCTTAGTTTCCCGGTGAAATTGAATACGAGCCTGTAGCTCGCATAACTTATTGTCCAGAGACTGTACATTTGCCAGTAGAATGGTGGGTAGTGGAGGTCGATTGGCTCGACGTCTCAGCCTGACTAGCACGCCGGCTCGCTTCCCTCTCCGTTGGCGAAACTTGTGTGTGGGAGATATGGTCTACTAGGGTCTGGTACCTTGTGATATGAGGAAGGGGGATGCATAACAAGTGCTTCATTAACTGACAGTGTAGACCAGTGGTCCCCAAACTAAGGCCCGCGGGCCTGATACGGCCCGCCTCCACATTTGGCCCGGCCCCCTGAACAATACCAGAGACGCATTATGATTTTTTTTTCAGTCTGGCCACGCGAATCCTAGACTAGCCCGTCAAATAGAACGGAATAATGGCGAAAAGGTTAGGTAAGAGAAAAATTGATTCAGAATGCAGGGTATTTAAACCTGCAGTGGTCAAACGATAATTTTTTTGTTCAATGCAAAGAAAAGGCTGTTTGTCTCATCTGTCAAGAGGCGGTGGCGGTATTCAAAGAATACAATCTGCGCCGACACTATGAATCCCGTCACAAAGACAAGTATGATAACTTGCAAGGCCAAATGCGAGCAGACAAACTCTCAAAGCTAAAAAGTGGACTGTTAGCTCAGCAGAATACATTTGTACGCCAAGCTCAGCTGAACCAGTCATCCGTTCGGGCCAGCTTTCGGGTTGCTCAACTGATAGCAAGCAGCGGTAAACCTTTCACTGATGGAGAGTTTGTCAAGAAATGTTTGAATGCTGTCGCGGAAGAGGTGTGTCCCGAGAAGAAAGATGTCTTTAATGGCGTGAGTCTGTCGGCGAGTACAATCACCAGACGCATTGAAGAAATCGGGGGTAATGTATATGCCCAGCTGCAGCAGAAGACGAAAGAATTTCACTTTTTTTCATTAGCACTGGATGAGAGCACGGACATGCAAGACACAGCGGAGCTGCTCATTTTTATTCGTGGAGTTAGCGCAAACTTTGAGATGTGCGAGGAGCTGGCAGCCCTCCAAAGTCTCAAAGGGACTACAACGGGGGAGGATATTTTCGACAAAGTATGCCAAACCATGGAAGAGTTGGACCTAGACTGGTCAAAGCTTGCCAGCATCACGACTGATGGGGCTCCTAGTATGGTGGGCGCGTCTCAGGGTCTAATAGGATGGAAGAACGGGGTCTCACCGCCCCGCTACAAGTCCACTGCCTAATTCACCAGCAAGCACTGTGCTGCAAAGTGTTGAAGTGGGATTCTGTCATGAAGGTTGTGGTGTCATGCATAAACTTCATCAGAGCAAAGGGACTTAAACACAGGCAGTTCCAACAATTCCTGTCTGAACTGGAGTCTGCGCACGGCGATGTGCCGTACTACACAGAGGTCTGATGGTTGAGCCGGGGCAGAGTTTTGAGGCGTTTTTACGAGCTGCTACCCGAAATTAACGCATTTCTTCATTCAAAAGACAAAACGGTCCCAGAGCTGATCGACCCAGAATGGAAATGGCACCTCGCATTTTTAACAGACGTGACAGAAATGCTGAACAGCCTTAACTTGCAGCTACAAGGCCAGGGGAAACTCATTTGCGACATGTATTCTCACATAAAAGCATTTGAGGTGAAACTTGCACTGCTTTTGGAACAACAACAACTTCATCCATCTTCCTGCTACCCAAAACCTCTCTGCAGAGAACCCAGGCATGGGTCGACCCGTAAGCATTTCATATGGAGTTAGATGCGTCATTCTGTTAGCCTGCATGCGATAACTCATTAGTGCTAGTGGCAATGCATCTATTCAATTCAATTTAGCACTTGCACATACCTTGTTTATTTTTGTCTTGAGTGTCCCATTCACTNAATGGAATACTCCATTTGCCAACTTGAATTTAATAAACATTCTTATATTATAACTAGTTGTTGTTTTGCTTGAATATTGTGTTGAAGCCTCGATTGCATAAAGAACTTAGCATTGTTGTTCGTTCTCAGATGTTGTATCATGCTTAGAATCACACGCCTGCCCAGATACTTATGCAGGCAACTTGGCAATTATGAAACTCGTTCTATTTGTCTCGTAAATATGAATGCTCTAAAACATCTCTATTCTTATCTTTATGTACAACAGCGTCTCCTTCAACAAATGTACTCTTTGTATGTCGCTTTGGATAAAAGCGTCTGCCAAATGCCCTAAATGTAAATGTAATGTCCTTCAATCTATGCTAATTATTATTGGTAACTTTGATTGTAATTATTAATTCATTATTAATCATAGTCCCAGTTGAGTTTAGTATTTTTTCTGAGACTTCATCCACTGTCCGGTTATTGGTCCCAGATTTCAGGGTGGTGCCTATTAAATCATATGAATACCTTTTTTATTTGAGTAATTCATAATTTTCTTTGATTATTATTCATTATATTCAACAAATTAATTAGTTATATAACTATAAAAATAACTAAATAACTAAATAACTGTTTTTTCATAATGGTGTTTCAAATTGCCACTCTTCACAAGGGCTACTGTTTCTTGGAATATTAGGCACATCGGTTTGGTACTCGTTGGAGGGAGGATGAATGCATATTTTTCAGTCCATTCCTCTTTGAATTGCCCATTTTCACTCACTGTCGACTTTTCTTTTACTGGCCACCTTTGAACATGGCATTTTAGATTTAATGGAGTTCAAAGCCCCCCCAAAGAATCGCCACCTTATCGCGGTGGGGAGGGTTTGGGTGCCCCAGTGACCCTGGGAGCTGTGTTGTCCGGAGCAATAGCCACTGGTAGGGTCTCCCAAGGCCTAAGAACACATCTCGCCCAGACAAGGGAAACCGGGACCCCTTCTGGAGCCAGAACTGGGAGGGGAGCTCGTCCCTAATCCTAACCCGGCATCGCCAACTGGTTCTAGGGACGAGGAACGTCACCTTGCTGGTGGGGAAGGAGCTGGAGCTGGTACGGGAGATGGAGTGGTGCCAACTAGATACGGTTGGGATCACCTCCACGCACAGGACCGGTTCTGGAACCAAAGTCCTGGAGAGGGGTTCGGGGAAGCCATGGAGAAGGAATTTCGGTTGGCCTCAAGGAAGTTCTGGCAAACCGTTCGGCGACTCAGAAAGGGAAAGCAGGGCTTGGCTCAGGCTGTGCTCAGTCGGGGAGGAGAACTGCTGACCCAGACTGAGGATATTGTCGGGCGGTGGAAAGAACACTTTGAGGAACTCCTGAACTCGAACAGCACGTCATCTCCGGAAGAGGCAGAGTCTGAAGACACTTGCAGCTCAATTTACAGGTCCATCTATGTTGCAACCCTCACCTATGGTAAAGAGCTTGTGACCGAGAGTAGTGACCGAAAGAATGAGATCACGGATCCAAGCGTCCAAAATGAGTTTCCTCCGCAGAGTGGCTGGGCTCAGTCTTAAAGATAGGGCGAGGACCTCAGACATCTGGATGGAGCTCGGCGTAGAGCCACTGCTCCTCTGTGTCGAAAGGCGTCAGCTGAGGTTATTTGGGCATCTGATTAGGATGCCCCGTGGGTTCCTCCCCTAAGAGGTTTTCCAGGAATGTCCGACTGGGAGGAGACCCGGGGCAGACCCAGAACCCGCTGGAGGGATTATATATCTCATCTGACCTGGGAACGCCTCGGGATCTCCCAGAAGGAAGTAAAGAGTGTTGCTGGGGAGAAGGAAACCTGGGGGGCCCTGCTTAGCCGGCTGCCACCGCGACCTGGCCCCAGATAAGTGGAAGAGAATGGATGGATGGATGGAGTTCAAAATCTAGGCTACTAACTGCCAACGAAACTAGCTGCTCTGTCCCACTGTTCTCTTTGCTTGTATAAATAAAGTAGAAAAATGCGCGACTCTATAATGTGGCGTCTGCGATGCATCGCTGTCATGGAGATGACGGGACGCTGAAGGTGCTTGGACCAAAGCAGAGTAGACGTCTGTAGAGACAGTGGAGCAGTCGGACATTCAGAGCGCTGCTTGCAGCAAATAATACATATGAAAAGTATAATTTGCTCAGAAGCAGTGATTGTACACGTTCAGAATATAGACAAGCTTTTATCGTTCAACAGACCTAATTCCCTCCTCTATCCAGATATATAATCAGGGACGGCTGGTATCAATGGGCTAGTGGGGCTAAGCCCTCCCTATCTTTTACAATATAGATGAGAAATATATTTTCTGAAAATATAGTTTAAAAAACGTAGAACAGATTGTTTAAACACCGTAGCATCAGCTTCCAATCATCTTCGTGTTAAGTGATTGACAGGCGTCATGGCCCGCCCCCCCTTGATTCACTGACTGTTTGGGCTGTGATCAGCCCGCTTACCAACGACAGCGGAGTGGGACCGTCCGATGCGTGCAGTGATTGCTTGGAGGTGAGAAGTTAGCGATGGCGGCAGCGGGTGATAGCGTGACCATGAACGAGGTGGATTACTTACTAAATCATCAATTTTCTTCAATGACTTTGGAGGAAAAATTGGAAGTAAAGAGATTGGGGACACATCGTCCAAACGTTCAATAACACAGAAGGACAAATGACATGTTGACTGAAAATAATCTTCAGAGCACTTTTTCTGAAACTTTGAAATTAACCCAAATAGCATCACAACCCCCATGACATGGACAGAATCAGAGAGGTGTTTCAGTACACTTAAGAGAATACAATCATTTGTCCGGAGTACTATGGGACAGGATAGACTGAACGCACTGGCTAAGCTGTCTATTGAGCGGGGACTTAATCCAAAAATCACAGGACTTCAATGACTAACATGGTGATGAACCTGTTTGCGGCCCAGAAAGGTCGTGGATGTGAGCTTCTCTTCAAATAAGGTGGTTGGCCCAAGCCTATATAGACCTCTTAAAAGATCATCACACACATTTCCTGAAGCTTTCCTGTCTACATATTGTCTGTCTCTCTTCTATGAAGAACATTGTTTTTGCTGCGGTTGCCAGATTGTTTTATTCGGGACGTGATGTTGGACACAATGTGTGTGTGTGTGTGTGTGTGTGTGTGTGTGTGTGTGTGTGTGTGTGTGTGTGTGTGTGTGTGAGAGAGAGAGAGAGAGTGTGTATGTTTGCGTGTGGGTGTGCGTCATAGTGTGTGTTGTCAGGAAAAATGTCTCATAACACGGAGAATGAATATTGTGAACGATTTGATGACTGGCGAAGAATTTCTTGATGAAGTGAAAGGAAACATGATTAGGTTTAATTAAATTTTGGACGAGTTCAGAACCTTGCATTCAATTTCTGCTCATCAGTGCTTGGATGAGGAAAGAAGATGACGAGAAATGGTGAATGTCTAACCCTGTGCAATCTGACACTGTTGTATCTAACCCTGTGCATTCTGTTAAAATGCCTGTATTAGGTGCTGAAGCAGCTCAAGTCACATCTGATGCATCAACAGCTACACAAGCACAGCTGGAGGAAAAGCTAGACTGTTCGCTTCATCTTCATGATCGGACTGCTCCAGCAGTGAGGATTAAGACAGGTGCCCATGTTCAATTTCCCCTGCTTAATTTAGGGACAGATAGGCAACACAGCAGGCCTACTTTCCATCCCAGGGCCAGTAGTGATACAACAGCTACACACCTCATCATATAGCTTTCCCTCTGCCCGACACACCTCATGACATAGCTATCCCTCTGCCCAACACTCATCTCATAGCTATTCCTCTGCCATTCCCCCTGTAATTTCCCAGTCACATGCTAGCTCAGATCGATCCACTCGGTCCACTGTGACACAAAGGAAAATTCCATCTACAACCAGCTCATCACAGGAAAGTCACATGATCAAAGTTTTGGAGAATCAAAGTGAATTAACCAGGATGCTCATGAAACAGCAACTTTTGACTACATTACCCCAAGGAAACATCCCACTCTTTGACGGACAAGTTCTAGAGTACAAATCATTCATCCACTCATTTGAAAACATGATTGAAAGGAAAACATAACAATAGAGACAGGTTACAATTTCTTATTCAGTATACTAAGGGCCAAGCACAAAGACTAGTCAAGAGCTGTGAGTACATGTCACCAGATAGAGGCTATCAGAAAGCAAAGCAGTTACTAAAGGAAAACGTTGGAAATTAATACAAGAGATATTGTGCATACTTGTAAAAAGTCTTATCCTGGACTCAAATGAAATCTGAGGATTCCAAAATGCTGCAGGATTATGCCATGTTTCTCAGGAGCTGCTGCAATGCTATGGAGGAAATGGAGTACATGCAGGAACTGGACACCGTATCCAACATGAGAAGCATTGCCCTCAAGTTGCCATTCAAACTCAAGGAGAAATGGCGTAACAAGGCTTATGAGCTACAAGAACATCACAGGCGTAGGGTAAGAATTTTAGATCTTGTCTCTTTTATTGAAAAGCAAGCCCGTATAGCAGCTGATCCAGTTTTTGGTGACCTTCAAGATCAGTCAACTAGTAGAGTTAAGGCTAGATCCCCTGTTCTGTCACAGCCCTGGGTCTTCTGCCACCTTCTGCTCTGAGGAGCTCATGACACGTCTCAATCTCAAAGGAAGGAAAACACAAATTCTTCTACGAACAATGAATCAGGAAAAATCTGTTCCCACTCATGTTGCGCAGCTGAGCGTAGAGAGTTAAGTTTTTTGTCTGTCTTTTCCTCCACTTAATCAAATCAGTCACGTACAAAAAAGCCTGCGTGAGCAACCACTTAACTTCATCGACCTCGTATTCGTATCTTTATGAACAAACACTAGCTATTCCTCAGATGATGTCTAACACCTAGCTGTTTGCTATGGCACTTGAGCATAAACTTAGTCATGGGAAGTGAGAGTGCTCATATAATAAGTTAGAGAGCCCCACCACCCAAAATATACATTCAACGCGAACCACCCGATCAACGTGCGTTCTATTAAATAATACATATTCTACAAATAAAAGCATGCGACTACTTGGCTTACATAATGCGTGTTCAGTAAGTAGAGTGCACATTGGTTCCCCGCAGACAACCCCGCAATGCCATTTAGCATAACATCAAGAAAATGAGCTATAAGCACGAATGTTTAAGTAAATAATGTAGGACACTATCCAATTACACTGCTATAAGCGTTTCCTGTAAACAGCTTGAGTGTGGTAGCCTGAGGACATAGAAAGATCCACCTTATAGGCGATGACTAGAGGTTGTGCGGCACAAATTCTTGAAGCAGTATTATCGAGAGTTAAAGAGGGAGGGATGATTACCAACGGTCTATGATGAGCGAGGACGGATTATAGGAAAATGCCACCCATCTGAGGTGACATGTCGATAGAGCAGTTCACTATATCAGCAGGAGTTTATTCCGATGTTAGTTTCAGCAAATATAGGACGGGCACGAGAAAAAAGAAAAAGAACCACAAAAGAGAGACGATAGAAACAAAATTCTCATCTAAATAAAACGGGTGGACCAAATCGTCCCAGTCACACAAGCGCTCTCAACCGCACCGAGCACCAAGAGGAAACCCAACACCCAAACAATATAAACAAAACACCCTATGGCCATACAAAATGAATTTAGTATAATCAACCACACAAAACACACGAAATAAATACGGAAATTAGTAAGCCCAGGTGCTCTTCCTCTTCATACCGCCGCACAGGTACAAGTCCATTTTCCCAGCACAAGGGAATAGTCAAGGACAGTTGTCCATAGTCCGTCGGGGAAAAGTCAGTCGAAAGGGGAATGGGTGTGTGCTGGGCCAAGTGTGCGTGTATGCGAGGAAATAACGGAGGGGTTTCCGCAGTTTGGTCCTACCACGCTGGCGGGACGCAGACGATTCCTGGTGGGCTCGGGTCCTGGACTGGGTTCGGTTAGCTCGCCATCAAGTTTCCCCAGCTCAACCACTTCCATTCACCTGATCGCTCTACAACACCGGCGCGGCGGACATCTGCAGCAGCTCCGTCTCCGCAGCAGCGCTGTTTCCGCAGCCGCAGCTCCGTTCCTCAGCAGCAGCCCGTTTCCGCAGCAGCAGCCCCGTTCATCTGCAGCAGCCCCGTTCCGCAGCAGCAGCCCCGTTCATCTGCAGCAGCCCCGTTCATCTGCAGCAGCCCGTTTCCGCATCAGCGCCGGCTTTTTCCTCTCGTTAATCGCTTGCACCTGCAGTCTTTATAATGCAGGGCGCGCTTACTATGGCCAGCCCGTAGGAAACCCATTCTTAACTCGTGGCCAAGCAGCGCCGTGCTTTTTTGCTCTCATCTCACTGGGTTCCAACTTATCAGGCTTTAGTCAGCGGACAGCTGACGTAGTTTAATGCGCAGTGCAGGGCGCTCTGAAATGTGGTCTGTTCAGCGTGTGGTTGAACCATAGCCTTGTTAACCAGCGCATGTCAACAGTATACCCTAACATAACAGTTGGTGGAGCACAAAGGCTGGGAAGAGCTTTCTTGATCTATCCCATCAATACAGAGTCAATCCATATACAGGATTTATATTATTTATTACTAGACGCTGTCGCCTCTGAGGAGAAAACTGAAGTTACAAATTTTTTACTTCACCTATTTCGAAGTGTGGTTTCTACAAAATAATTGTGTGATTCTCTCTTTCTGAATTTTCTGCAATGCCACTACTGGAACCTTTGGTGACCGGGGAGCCTTGACATGAAACACAATCGAAAGATCCATGCGAAACCCAATAGGCATTAAGCTAATTGCATCTCTACGATCACAATTCTGACGACCCTAATCTCCATGCACTAGAGAAGTCTTTTGAAATGCGTCTACTGAACAAGTGCCAAGATATTATCAATTCTGGAGCCACTAATGTTTCTGAGCAGAATAGGGAAACGCCCTTCAAATCTGAAATTGCCCTTCAGAAAAGCTAAATTGCAGAACAGCGCCTCCAGAGCCTAAAAAGGAAAATTAACAAGGATGAGCAATATAAACAGGAATATGTTGCATTTTCCAGTGACATCTTTGAGAGTAATTATGCAGAAGAGGTCCCACAGGAAGAACTCGCACAGTCAACAGGAAAAGTATGGTACTTGCCACACCACGGGGCGTACCACCCTAAAAAGAAAAAGCTTAGAGTGGTCTTTGATTGTGCCGCTTCTTACCAGGGTGTACCCCTCAACACTGAACTATTGCAGGGACCTGACCTGACAAAAGATCTGGCAGATGCAGAAAGGTCAGTTGTCACATACATCCAAAGTCAAGCATTCAGTGCTGAAATTGCAACACTGGAGATGACCCCGCCTAGAGTGCACAAGGGCAGCAAGATCTGCAGGCTTGATCCTGTGCTAGACGAGGGCATTTTGAGAGTAGGTGGCCGACTGCACAAATCTGCAATGCCTGAGGAAACCAAACACCCCTGCATCTTGCCCAAAGACTCACACATTTCGATACTTCTCTTAAGACACATCCATGAACGCTGTGGCTACAATGGCAGAAACCACATGCTATCAGAGCTCCGGAACAAGTACTGGATTGTAAAAGGCAACTCAGTAGCAAGGAAGGTGCTCTCAAAATGTGTCATATGTAGGCATTCGAGGGGCAAAGCAGGTGAACAGAAGATGGCGGATTTGCCGCTAGAAAGAATCCTACCTGACCTCCCTCCCTTTACCAATGTCGGGTTGGACAGTGTATCTCTTTATCTGGTGCTCAAAGCACTTCTTTGATTTAGACCGGTGATTGTGTCAGAAATGAAGACCGGCAAGAACATGTTTGTGAGGGGCGACTCTAATTTTAATGGCAGTCGAATCTCGAAAATGCGCGCGAGAGCGTGCGCACGAAGCATCTATGGGGCCAAAGCCTTCTGTGTTTGACGAGCAGAAAATGAAGACCGGCAAGACATTGAGGGCAATCTTTAAAGGTGCTGATCAAAGAAGATACCCACCTTGAAGATAGAAGGGCCAAGTTCTCTGAAAATGGGAGAGAAGGACATTGCAAATGTCAACAGTTCTCCTGCAAGTCCATGGGGACTTCAACCTTGTGAGACACCCACGTGGTCCTTTTCAGGAGGCCAATAGCCATCTATCAAAGCCTACCTAAGCTACTGGAACAAATGAAGAGAATGCAGTGCCTCAGAAGGTCTGGTTGATGCCACTGAAGATCTAGATTCTGCTGCTGCTCGACTGGTTTGCCAGATAAGTGGCAGATTAATCAGGGATGCTCAGAATGTCTTGGAGGACCTCGGTGAGCTGGAAAGGAGATGCAATGATGCAGAAAAATGCACAACAACAAAGAAATTCCCACAGATGAACAAAAAGGTGAAAGATTTCAAAGGACACATTCATCAGTATATGTTGGATTCCAGAAGAACATGGCAGAGAAACTCCCATCAATCCGAGGGGAGGAGAGGAGGAAAGTGTTCTTGCAAATATCATTAAAAAGGTTCATTCTTCTCCCTTCAACAGTAATGACCTGCATGCGTGGATGGACTTCAAAGAGGCAGAAATCAAATTCATGCGCTCTCTGATTGACAAAATGCTCAACATGACGATGGTCACCAGTCGCAGCACTCTGCGCCATGAGATCCACAGTGGAGATGCCAGACATACTGTGTGCTTTGTTTTTACTTCCCTGGAAACCCCAGAGCCTTACCTTTCAGCTCTGTCAAACTACTTGGATGACAATGTGCCAGGTGCTTATGATGTGGAAAAAGAACAATGGTTAAACTCAGATGAAGTAATGAACAAAATGCAAGAGAAGGTTAAGCTCTTCAAAGACTTTGCAGAGGCCAACAAGGAGGACAAAAACATCAGGTTTCTAACAGCTGCATTAAGAGATGACGTCAAGCAGGGTGCTACTGTCCACCTCTACAAGGGCGGCTCCCGCGTCACCGACAACTTTGATCCACCTTCCAAGCCAGAAATGATCCCATGTGACATAACCCATAATAGTGTAACACTGAAGATTAGCCCACCTCAATTAGGGTTGGCAACTGTCACTCACTACATTGTTGAGTTCTGTGTCGACGGAGACAATGTTTGGCAACCAGGAATTGAGTGCAAGGCTGGGGATGTCACAGTGCCCGGTTGAAGATGAATGAAAAGTATTGTTTCAGGTGCAGATCGATGTGCTCGGTCGGCCTCGGTCCGGCCTGTGAAGCTAGCGCCCTGATTAAAACCTTACCATGCAGTCGTCCAGAAAACCTACGAGTGGAATGTAGTTCTACAGAGTTATCAGTCAGCTGGGAGAAACCATCCGAGCTTGGACAAGGGGTGGGGATCGAGGGATACATCTTGGAGTACGCTGAAACATCTCCTGGAGGGAAACCTTGAAGAATCTTACTTTGGAACAAACTCACCAGCCAACAAAGTCACAGTCATTTCAGGCTTCAGCCAATGACACGATACACCATCGAGTCAGGAGTGACTGTGGAGAAGCTGGCCTTGGCAAAGAGAACCTCAGTAGTCGTGTGCACAGCCACAGCAGGAATATACCAGAACTGGTGCCGAATTCATCAATCATCAAGCAAACTCATGAACTCCGGTTCTCCCTCAGTTTTCAAGTTACCTCTGGAGGAAAATGACATTGGGATAGACGGATGCAAGAGCTTCACATTTGGCAAAGACAGCAAGAGGTCAAATCGCACAATCATGTTTCTGGGGGCTACAGGTTCAGGAAAGTCAACTCTGATCAACGGAATGATAAACTACATCCTGGGCATAGACTGGAAAGACTCTTTCCGCTTCAAACTAATAGATGAGGGCCAGTTGAAGTCACAAGCAGAAAGTCAGACATCTCACGTTACTGCCTACAAAGTCAACCACCAAGATGGCTTCAAAGTCCCATATTCTCTCACCCTAGTTGACACACCAAGTTTCGGTGACACTCGAGGAATAGAGAGAGACAGGGCGATCACAGAGCAGATCAGAAGGCTCTTCACCTCGAAAAAGGGAGTCCTTGAGATAGACGCTGTTTGTTTTGTCACCCAGGCCTCCCTTGTAAGACTAACGGCTTCACAGAAGTATGTCTTTGATTCAGTGCTGTCCATCTTTGGCAAAGACGTGGCAGAAAACATTTGCATGCTGGTGACGTTTGCAGACGGTCAGCAGCCTCCTGTTCTGGAGGCAATCAAAGCTTCCAAAGTTCCATGTCCTAAAACCAAAGAAGGACTTCCAGTGCACTTCAAGTTCAACAACTCTGCAGTGTTTGCTGACAACAGATCTGTCCGTGACAGAGTTGATGAAGACCCTGATGAAGATATGGACGTTGGTGACTTTGATGAAATGTTTTGGGCAATGGGGGCCAATAGCATGAAAATATTCTTCACTGCCCTGGACAATATGACCACCAAGAGCCTGCAGTTAACCAAAGAGGTTCTCAATGAGCGACAGCAGTTGGAGGCGGCGGTGGAAGGAGTGCAGCCGCAAGTCATGGCGATGTTGGCCAAACTGGAAGAGATCCGATCGACTCGGCAGCAGATCGAGAAGCATGAGGCAGACATCACGTCCAATGAAAACTTTGAATTTGAAGTGGAAATAATCAAGCCTGTTCAAATCATGCTCACCAAGAAAGGAAAGTACATCACTAACTGTCAGCGGTGTTCAATGACCTGTCACTACCCCTGCGCCATAGCAGACGATGACAGAAAGTCTGGCTGTGCTGCTATGAAGGATGGGCAATGCACGGTGTGCCCTGGACAATGCAACTGGAACGTCCACTTCAACCAGAAGTACAGGTGGGACTACGTCAAGGAGAAGCAGAAGAAGACGATAAAAGAGCTGAAAGAAAAATATGAAAAGGCCAATGAGGCAAAGCTGAACACGCCAGAGTACATCGACCTGCTCATCGAGGGAGAGAAGTCAGAGGCCAAGGAAGGTTACTTGGCCCGGATTCAGTCTCTGCAGACGATGAGAGGACAAGCTGAAATCATGGCCAAGGTTGCCAGAGGAGAGACGCTCACCGGACCAGAGAATGAATTCTACTTTGGAAGACAGGAAAGGCAAAGAAAGAAAGGATTCCTTAAAACAGTGTGGGGTAACTTCTAAAAAAACTACAGGGGGGTCAACACAATAGGGGCTTCAACACAATATTCAAGCAAACACAACAACTAGTTATAATATAAGAATGTTTATTAAATTCAACTTGGCAAATGGCATAATGTATTCCTCAAATACAATAAGCAATGCACAACCTGAAGTGTCCATGTGGTGTGTGTGTGTGTGTGTGTGTGTGTGTGTGTGTGTGTGTGTGTGTGTGTGTGTGTGTGTGTGTGTGTGTGTGTGTGTGTGTGTGTGTGTGTGTGTGTGTGTGTGTGTGTGGGGGGGAGGTAGTCCTAACAAAGGCGACTTCTAACACCAATATCTAACACTAAAACGAGATGTATGCGCTTTCTTCGTAAAAGGGAGGGAAACCAAAAGAGAGAGGCATGAACAGATCTAACAATGGACTGGGATCCACTCAGACTTTAGTTCAAAACATAAGAGAAGAAGGCAAAACATGTTTGCAATATCAATGATCAGTTAAACACACAATTATACAACACAGTTCTATCTAACTCTGCCCAGTGTAGCGATCGAGAGGTGGCTCGTTCTTTCCCAAAGAACTGCTTTGAGCGAGTTTGGCGGGTGGCGTGCTGATGGTCCCGTGGTCAGCCTTGCTGAAAGCGGTACCTTCTTTCCCAAAAGAACTGCGTCGAGTTCGGCGGGGTTGGGTGCGGATGGTCCTGATGTCCGGGCTTCGGCAGCGGGGTTTCCTGCGTTGCAGTGGCGGTCCGTCAATGTCGGGAATTAAAGGGGAATCGATCGTCCTTTATCTTCTTAAAACAAAAGCTGCGTGGTTCGCAGGGAGTCGACCGATGTTTTCGTGATAGTTATTCTTGACTGACGCTTAGCTAAGAAATCTTTATACTACGTCGCGGCTAGTCATGTTTAAAGGTAGTAGAGGTACTTCGTCCTCATAGTTAGCTTGTCTAGTCTAATAACTGAGAATTAGCTGTATAAAATGCGTATCAGAAGAACATCGCCGAGACGGCCGCTCAGCATTGTGGACGCAGGACCAAGTCTGAAGGACCAACAAGGGTTCAGGACCAGTCCACTGGGTCCAGGAGAGAGGCAGAGCGAGCCTCTCTGTGTCGATCTTATAGGCCAGGTGAGCGCAGATACGCCATCATTCATTCATCCTAATTCATTCTAATTCAGACCAATGAGATCTTTATCCTTTGGGGGGCGAAGTGTGATCAGGTTCTTCTGATCTTCAGTCGAGATCAGACTTTGCGGTGCCTCTGTCCTAGGGCTGGGCGATATGGCTGAAAACTGTATCACGATATAAGTGATTCATATCGGTCGATATNCTTTGAATTACAGAGAATTCTTTTCAGCTCTGACTGCAGGCTAAGGCTCCTTTGTACGCATTTGCAGAAGAGAAACCGTAAGTACTGAGGTCAGACCAAACAGAAACAGAATACCGATACGAGTACTTAATAAAACCATTACAGTTCTAATGACTTTGAAAACATGTAATTTTTTGTCTGGGGGGTGGTGGGGGGGTGCTCCGTTAATTCGCGGTTCTGATGGGGGGGGGTGCTCCGTTAATTCGCGGTTCTGATGGGGGGGGGTGCTCCGTTAATTTGCGGTTCTGATGGGGGCGGGGGGGGCTCCGTTAATTCGTGGTTCTGATGGGGGGGGGGTGCTCTGTTAATTTGCGGTTCTGATGGGGGGGTGCTCCGTTAATTTGCGGTTCTGATTGGGGGGGGGTGCTCCGTTAATTCGCGGTTCTGATGGGGGGGGGGTGCTCCGTTAATTCGCGGTTCTGATGGGGGGGGGTGCTCCGTTAATTGGTGGGGACATGTCCCCAGCGTCCCCACTAAATTCTACGCCCATGCTCGGTACCATGCGCAGTTTCTATTAAACATCCATAAACGACAACTCGGTTGCATCTCTTTATTTCAATATTCCTTGGCTAAGAATATTACAAGGTTAACGTTGCGTTGCCAAAGTGGTATCGGTGCGGTTGTATCGGAGTAGTTTAACGAGTACGAGTACGAGTACATGAGCACAGTATCGGACCGATACCGAATACTGGTATCGGTATCGGTGCATCCCTAGTTATGTTTATCATTACTTTTAAAACTACTCATTTGTTCAACTCTCTCCCATCTCACCTGAAAGAGGGAGTTTCATTACTTGTGTTATTAATTCCATTTTGTTTTCCTCAAGCTGTTTATTTTCCATTTATTGATTTCTGGTGTTTGTGGGCTAAGCCATTTTGTCATCTTTGTCATTCACTACAGAGTACACAGTCTAAATATTCAAAATAGAGGATCAGGTTTACTGGAATTATAATTATTATAATTACTTCTAGAGATCTACAGATTCCATTATCTTAAAACTTAAACTCATCAGGATTTTTCAGGCATCTCCTGCAATTTTGATACATCATACACAACTACATTGGTTGCTTTTTCATATGAACAAGGCAGGTGTAGGCATAAGTAAGAAAATTAAATAAATGACTAGATACAGCCAGAGCCCTCTGCGGCTACCAGCCACAGAGAAGTGATACTACAGCCAAGGAGGCTATTGTATAACGTCTTAACACAAGGCTAGCAATTATTCATGGCTGCTAGAATGTTGTGCTTTGACTGGGGACCTTCTCAAATTGCATGAGGCCGCATAGTTGCCTCATTGTATTGTGTGTGTGTGTGTGTGTGTGTGTGTGTGTGTGTGTGTGTGTGTGTGCAACAGTCTAGCCACAGTTTGTTAGCCTCCTGGCTAAGTTATTAGCACGCAATGTCCTTTCCTGTACCCTTGCTGTGCCACGTGTCTGCCTGTTTCCCAGTGATCAGGTTACTTCTACAAAGCAGAGGGAAGGTGGTAGCAGGAGCACTGTGTGACGTCCCCCAGTCACTACACATGTGCATTGCTGTGGTGACATTGTGCATTACATTGTTTTGCATGTGGTATACTATTAAAACCGGTCTGGTTTCAGTTTTAGTGGTGTGCTTGTGCTTATGCATGTGTGTGTGTGTGTGTGTGTGTTAATCTATTACCTGTGAAGTTGAGGTAAGCCAAAATGTAGTACACACACATAAACACACACAC
>PIJE02003166.1:36860-39360 GCA_002895965.2 Coryphaenoides rupestris | reverse complement strand
CTTACCTATCCTACCCGACCCTACCCTACCTTACCTATCCTACCTGACCCTACCCTACCTTACCCTAACCTACCTTACCCTAACCTACCTTACCTATCCTACCCGACCCTAACCTACCTTACCTATCCTACCCGACCCTAACCTACCTTAACGATCCTACCTGACCCTACCCTACCTTACCGATCCTACCCGACCCTACCCTACCTTACCGATCCTACCTTACCCTAACCTACTTTACCTAACCTACCTTACCTATCCTACCTGACCCTACCCTACCTATCCTACCGTACCTGACCCTACATGACCCTACCCTAACTTACCTTACCCTACCCTACCATACCCTAACCCAGGGGTCGGGTATGGCTCGCGAGCCATATATGGCTCTTTCGATGACGGCATATGGCTCCCAGACAATTTTGACGGGAGCGCCGGCGCTCCCAAAACACTCGGCTATTTCAAACTACCGTAACTCCTCGAGCTTTTGCGCGATCGAGGAAATTCCAACGGTTTTTACGGTATTACGGGTATTACGGTAAACTCGACGGAGTTGCGCAAAAAAGTTGTAGGTTGAGTTGAGAAGCCGGAGGAGACAGAGAGGATCCAGGCTTGTTTACATCGTATGTACATCGTGTTTACATCGTGTTTACATCGTATTTACATCGTGTTTACATCGTATTTACATCGTGTTTACATCGTGTTTACATCGTATTTACATCGTGTTTACATCGTATTTACATCGTGTTTACATCGTGTTTACATCGTATTTACATCGTGTTTACATCGTGTTTACATCGTATTTACATCGTGTTTACAGTACTTTACCATCGGTTTACATCGTATTTACAGTCGTGGTTTACAATCGGTGGTTTAACATCGTATTTACATCGGTGTTTACATCCGTGTTATACATCGGGTTTACAGTCGTGGTTTACATCGTTTACATCGTATTTACATCGTGGTTCTACAGTATATACATCGTGTTTACATCGTGTTTACATCGTGTTTACATTGTATTTACATCGTATTTACATCGTGTTTACATCGTATTTACATCGTGTTTACATCGGGTTTACATCGTATTTACATCGTGTTTACATCGGGTTTTAGTATTATTGAGAATGTTTTAAAAATGTATGTCTTTGTGAGCCATGAGGGGGCGTGGTTAGCGCTGTCGCGCAGTGACAGGGGAGCGGAGCGGACAGGAATGCCTGGAATGTGACGCAGCTGTAGAGAATGAGTGTAATTAACGCTATGATGACGCATGCGTAGTAGAGGCTGGGCAGGCGACAGAAGACCGGAGGGACTTCAACCGCCAAACCCTCTGGAGTCCCACCGTCCAGCGGACTACGGGCGACTATATTAAGTTATATGTTGATCAACGCGTTATTTAAGTTGACTGTAAATAAACATTATTATTACCACAGCCACGGATCCTCTCCATTCCTTCTGTGAACCCAGGAAAAGCCACAGCAGTGGCATTGTGACAACACAGGACTTTGTTACAGTCTTACTTAAAAAATGCACGCATAAAGTTACATTACATTTTATTAAATACTATATGGCTCTCAAGGAAACATTTTGAAATATTTGGCTTTTATGGCTCTCCCAGCCAAAAAGGTTCCTGACCCCTGCCCTAACCTATCCTACCTGACCCTACCTTACCTATCCTACCTTACCTTATCCTACCCTACCTCATATCCTACCCTACCTCATGTCCTACCCTTCCTCATATCCTACCTTACCTCATGTCCTACCCTTCCTCATATCCTACCTTACCTCATGTCCTACCCTTCCTCATATCCTACCTTACCTCATGTCCTACCCCACCTCATATCCTACCTTAACTATCCTACCCTACCTCATGTCCTACCCTACCTCATCCTACCGTCCTGTGTGTGCTACCACATCATAGCTCACCTTTAACAGGTGGATGTGTGTGTGTGTTGCAGGGAGTGTCGGTGTGTGTGTGTGCAGCGGGGGTCTTCTGGTCTCGGCTTCAACATCGTGGGGGGGGAAGACGGGGAGGGGATCTTCATCTCCTTCATCCTGGCTGGAGGTCCGGCAGACCTGAGTGGAGAGCTGACGAGAGGGGACCAGATCATGAGTGTACTCTACTCCACTGCACTACACTACGCTACGCTGCACTGCACTGCACTGCACTGCACTACACTACACTACACTACACTACACTACACTACACTACACTACACTACACTACACTACACTACACTACACTACACTACACTACACTACACTACACTACACTACACTACACTACACTACACTACACTACACTACACTACACTACACTGCACTACACTACACTACACTACACTACACTGCACTACACTACACTACACTACACTACACTACACTACACTACACTGCACTGCACTACACTACACTACACTACACTACACTACACTGCGGCACGGTGGCACAGTGCTTGCACTGCTGCCTCACAGCAAGAAGGTCCTGGGATTGATTCCCTTCTGGGGTG
>PIJE02003166.1:26860-31860 GCA_002895965.2 Coryphaenoides rupestris | reverse complement strand
AGGACCGACTGAACGACGATCTGCTCTCCGAGTTCCCAGACAAGTTTGGCTCATGTGTTCCACGTGAGTACTAGTTCAACTGGTTATACTAGTTATACTGGTTATTATACTGGTTTTATACTAGTTCAACTGGTTATACTGGTTATTATACTCGTTATACTGGTTATTATACTAGTTACAGTGGTTATACTAGTACAGATAAACAGGGTATAAACTGGTTATATACTAGGTTATATACTGGTTACACACTGGTTATAAACTGGTTATAAAATGATCTCTCTCTCTGTCTCTAGATACGACTCGCCCCCAGAGGGACTATGAGGTTGATGGACGTGATTATCATTTTGTGTCGTCACGGGAACAGATGGAGAGAGACATCCAATCAAATTGCTTCATTGAGGCTGGACAATACAACAACCATCTGTATGGCACCTCAGTTCAGAGTGTGAGACAGGTGGCTGAGCAGGTACACACACACACACAGTTCAGAGTGTGAGACAGGTGGCTGAGCAGGTACACACACACACACACACACAGTTCAGAGTGTAAACACTGTGTACTGGATGTGTTACAGCACAGTAAACACTGTGTACTGGATGTGTTACAGCACAGTAAACACTGTGTACTGGATGTGTTACAGTAGAGTAAACACTATGTACTGGATGTGTTACAGCACAGTAAACACTGTGTACTGGATGTGTTACAGCACAGTAAACACTGTGTACTGGATGTGTTACAGTAGAGTAAACACTATGTACTGGATGTGTTACAGTAGAGTAAACACTATGTACTGGATGTGTTACAGCAGAGTAAACACTATGTACTGGATGTGTTACAGTAGAGTAAACACTATGTACTGGATGTGTTACAGTAGAGTAAACACTATGTACTGGATGTGTTACAGTAGAGTAAACACTATGTACTGGATGTGTTACAGCACAGTAAACACTGTGTACTGGATGTGTTACAGCACAGTAAACACTATGTACTGGATGTGTTACAGTAGAGTAAACACTATGTACTGGATGTGTTACAGTAGAGTAAACACTGTGTACTGGATGTGTTACAGCAGAGTAAACACTGTGTACTGGATGTGTTACAGCACAGTAAACACTGTGTACTGGATGTGTTACAGCACAGTAAACACTATGTACTGGATGTGTTACAGTAGAGTAAACACTATGTACTGGATGTGTTACAGTAGAGTAAACACTATGTACTGGATGTGTTACAGCAGAGTAAACACTGTGTACTGGATGTGTTACAGCACAGTAAACACTGTGTACTGGATGTGTTACAGTAGAGTAAACACTGTGTACTGGATGTGTTACAGCAGAGTAAACACTGTGTACTGGATGTGTTACAGTAGAGTAAACACTATGTACTGGATGTGTTACAGTAGAGTAAACACTATGTACTGGATGTGTTACAGTAGAGTAAACACTGTGTACTGGATGTGTTACAGCAGAGTAAACACTGTGTACTGGATGTGTTACAGTAGAGTAAACACTATGTACTGGATGTGTTACAGTAGAGTAAAACACTATGTACTGGATGTGTTACAGTAGAGTAAACACTGTGTACTGGATGTGTTACAGCACAGTAAAACACTATGTACTGGATGTGTACAGTAGAGTAAACACTGTGTACTGGATGTGTTACAGTAGAGTAACACTATGTACTGGATGTGTTACAGTAGAGTAAACACTATGTACTGGATGTGTTACAGTAGAGTAAAACACTATGTACTGGATGTGTTACAGCAGAGTAAACACTGTGTACTGGATGTGTTACAGCACAGTAAACACTGTGTACTGGATGTGTTTACAGTAGAGTAACACTATGTACTGGATGTGTTACAGCAGAGTAAACACTGTGTAACTGGATGTGTTACAGTAGAGTAAACACTATGTACTGGATGTGTTACAGCACAGTAAACACTATGTAACTGGATGTGTTACAGCAGAGTAAACACTGTGTACTGGATGTGTTACAGTAGAGTAAACACTATGTACTGGATGTGTTACAGTAGAGTAAACACTATGTACTGGATGTGTTACAGTAGAGTAAACACTATGTACTGGATGTGTTACAGCAGAGTAAACACTGTGTACTGGATGTGTTACAGCACAGTAAACACTGTGTACTGGATGTGTTACAGTAGAGTAAACACTATGTACTGGATGTGTTACAGCACAGTAAACACTATGTACTGGATGTGTTACAGTAGTGTAAACACTGTGTACTGGATGTGTTTACAGTAGAGTAAACACTATGTACTGGATGTGTTACAGTAGAGTAAAACACTATGTACTGGATGTGTTACAGTAGAGTAAACACTATGTACTGGATGTGTTACAGCAGAGTAAACACTATGTACTGGATGTGTTACAGCACAGTAAACACTGTGTACTGGATGTGTTACAGTAGAGTAAACACTGTGTACTGGATGTGTTACAGCACAGTAAACACCGTGTACTGGATGTGTTACAGCACAGTAAACACTGTGTACTGGATGTGTTACAGCACAGTAAACACTGTGTACTGGATGTGTTACAGTAGAGTAAACACTATGTACTGGATGTGTTACAGTAGAGTAAACACTATGTACTGGATGTGTTACAGTAGAGTAAACACTATGTACTGGATGTGTTACAGTAGAGTAAACACTATGTACTGGATGTGTTACAGTAGAGTAAACACTATGTACTGGATGTGTTACAGCACAGTAAACACTGTGTACTGGATGTGTTACAGTAGAGTAAACACTATGTACTGGATGTGTTACAGTAGAGTAAACACTATGTACTGGATGTGTTACAGCAGAGTAAACACTATGTACTGGATGTGTTACAGTAGAGTAAACACTGTGTACTGGATGTGTTACAGCACAGTAAACAACATATGTACTGGATGTGTTACAGCACAGTAAACCACTGTGTACTGGATGTGTTACAGTAGAGTAAACACTGTGTACTGGATGTGTTACAGCACAGTAAACACTATGTACTGGATGTGTTACAGTAGAGTAAACACTGTGTACTGGATTGTGTTACAGTAGTAAACACTATGTACTGGATGTGTTTACAGTAGAGTAAACACGGTGTACTGGATGTGTTACAGCAGAGTAAACACTATGTACTGGATGTGTTACAGTAGAGTAAACACTATGTACTGGATGTGTTACAGTTAGAGTAAACACTATGTACTGGATGTGTTACAGTAGAGTAAACACTGGTGTACTGGATGTGTTACAGCACAGTAAACACTATGTACTGGATGTGTTACAGCACAGTAAACACTATGTACTGGATGTGTTACAGTAGAGTAAAACACTATGTACTGGATGTGTTACAGTAGAGTAACACTATGTACTGGATGTGTTACAGTAGAGTAAACACTGTGTACTGGATGTGTTACAGCACAGTAAACACTGTGTACTGGATGTGTTACAGTAGAGTAAACACTGTGTACTGGATGTGTTACAGCAGAGTAAAACACTGTGTACTGGATGTGTTACAGTAGAGTAAACACTATGTACTGGATGTGTTACAGTAGAGTAAACACTATGTACTGGATGTGTTACAGTAGAGTAAACACTGTGTACTGGATGTGTTACAGCAGAGTAAACACTGTGTACTGGATGTGTTACAGTAGAGTAAACACTATGTACTGGATGTGTTACAGTAGAGTAAACACTATGTACTGGATGTGTTACAGTAGAGTAAACACTGTGTACTGGATGTGTTACAGCACAGTAAACACTATGTACTGGATGTGTTACAGTAGAGTAAACACTGTGTACTGGATGTGTTACAGTAGAGTAAACACTATGTACTGGATGTGTTACAGTAGAGTAAACACTATGTACTGGATGTGTTACAGTAGAGTAAACACTATGTACTGGATGTGTTACAGCAGAGTAAACACTGTGTACTGGATGTGTTACAGCACAGTAAACACTGTGTACTGGATGTGTTACAGTAGAGTAAACACTATGTACTGGATGTGTTACAGCAGAGTAAACACTGTGTACTGGATGTGTTACAGTAGAGTAAACACTGTGTACTGGATGTGTTACAGCACAGTAAACACTATGTACTGGATGTGTTACAGTAGAGTAAACACTGTGTACTGGATGTGTTACAGTAGAGTAAACACTATGTACTGGATGTGTTACAGTAGAGTAAACACTATGTACTGGATGTGTTACAGTAGAGTAAACACTATGTACTGGATGTGTTACAGTAGAGTAAACACTGTGTACTGGATGTGTTACAGCACAGTAAACACTGTGTACTGGATGTGTTACAGTAGAGTAAACACTATGTACTGGATGTGTTACAGCACAGTAAACACTATGTACTGGATGTGTTACAGTAGAGTAAACACTGTGTACTGGATGTGTTACAGTAGAGTAAACACTATGTACTGGATGTGTTACAGTAGAGTAAACACTATGTACTGGATGTGTTACAGTAGAGTAAACACTATGTACTGGATGTGTTACAGCAGAGTAAACACTATGTACTGGATGTGTTACAGCACAGTAAACACTGTGTACTGGATGTGTTACAGTAGAGTAAACACTGTGTACTGGATGTGTTACAGCACAGTAAACACTATGTACTGGATGTGTTACAGTAGAGTAAACACTATGTACTGGATGTGTTACAGCAGAGTAAACACTGTGTACTGGATGTGTTACAGTAGAGTAAACACTATGTACTGGATGTGTTACAGTAGAGTAAACACTGTGTACTGGATGTGTTACAGCACAGTAAACACTGTGTACTGGATGTGTTACAGCACAGTAAACACTGTGTACTGGATGTGTTACAGCACAGTAAACACTGTGTACTGGATGTGTTACAGCACAGTAAACACTGTGTACTGGATGTGTTACAGTAGAGTAAACACTGTGTACTGGATGTGTTACAGCACAGTAAACACTGTGTACTGGATGTGTTACAGCACAGTAAACACTGTGTACTGGATGT